>JAFFSR010000403.1:0-190000 GCA_017163975.1 Anastatus disparis | reverse complement strand
CAGTAATTTCTATCCATGGAAACCGAGCTACATTCGCTTGGGACTGTAGCAATAGTAACTTTATAGCGATTACCTGAATTCGTGTACAAGTAAGTGCAATATCAAACGAACCTTATTCTTATTTCTATTGTATATCGGACCCTGTTAAAAAAAATCATGTAACGATTTTTTTTGTTTTTACACGTTTCAAATTATGCTTAGTCAATTCAAAACGGTTTTTGAAAATTTTTGAAAATTTCGAACTTGGATAATTTCTTAGATAAATTAATCTTAAAAAAAATTTTGACTAATTTTACAAAAAAATTTCTGAGTTCAAAAATTTCAAAAATTTTCAAAAATTGTTTTAAATTGACTAAGCATTGTTTGAAACATGTAAGAACCAAAAATATCGTCACATGATGTTTTGGCATGATAAATCATCTGAGAAATTAGGTGATTTGTCACCTGATTTTTTTCACCAGCGGTACATGTAACACTTTTCTTTTTGAGAATGAGAAAGGTATATTAATCCTAATGGACATGAGAACTTATATCCCTGAATAATAAATATCAATGATAAAACAAAAAAATCATAAAGCCTTAGCGAAGACTTAAATACTTTACGCGCATACGTAGGCACATTTTTAAGTTAGAAATTTTAATGTCTAATGTAAATATATTCATTTTATTATTTCTTCGAAAATGAAGAACGTCTCACACAGCATGGAAGATATCATTGGAATATTCCGAAATATTCTAATAGAATATTTCATTCAAATATGTATGGAAGCTTTATGAAAGAAAACAGAAATATTTCTCGAATATTGCAAAGGAAACTTTCTACGAAGAACCCCTGCAAGCCTCCATAAACCTTCCAAGAAAGATTCCGTTGGAAGATTGATGAATCATTGCACCGAAAGATTTCATGTAATCTTTATAGAAGACTCCGTTTTCCTTACGGGGACATGGTCGGAATTGTCATTGGAATATTCCAACTTAGGTCTCCTGGAAGATTCCGTAAACCTTCCAAGGAAGATTCCGTTCGAAGATTGATAAATCATTGCACCAATAGATTTCATGAAAACTTGAATGAAAAACTCCGTTTACCTTTCAGCGAAATATTAAAAATTGTCATTGAAACATTCCAGTGGAAGGCTCCTGAAAGCTTTCGTAAACCTTCCAAGATAGATTCCGTTGGAAGATTGATGAACCATTGCACCGAAAGATTTCATGGAAACTTGAATGGAAGACTCCGTTTACCTTTTAGCGAAATATTAAAAATTGTCATTGAAACATTCCAGTGGAAGGCTTCTGGAAGCTTCCGCAAACCTTCCAAAGAAGATTTTGTTGGGAGATTATGAATCATTGAACCGAAAGATTACATGGAAGCTTGAATGGAAGATTCCGTTTACCTTTCAGCGAAATATTGGAAATCGTCATTGAATCATTTCAGTGAAAGGCTCCTGAAAGCTTCCGTAAACCTTCCAAAGAAGATTCCATTCAAAGATTGATGAATCATTGCACCGAAAGATTTTCTGGATGCTTGAATGAAAGACCCTGTTTACCTTTCGGCAAAATATTGAAAATCGTCATGGAAACCTTTCAGTGGAAGGCTCTTGAAAGCTTTCGTAAACCTTCTAAGGAAGATTTTGTTGGAAGATTGATGAATTATTGCACCGAAAGATTTCATGGACACTTGAATGGAAGACCCCGTTCACCTTTCAGCGAAATATTGGAAATTGTCATTGGAACATTGTAGTGGTAGGCTCCTGAAAGCTTCCGTAGACCTTCCAAGGAAGATTTCGTTGGAAGATTGATGAATCATTGCATCGAAAGATTTCATGGAATCTTGAATGGAAGACTTCGTTTACCTTTCAGCGAAATATCGAATATTTTCACTGAAATATTCCAGTTCGAGTATCCTGGAAGCTTCCGTAAACCTTGCAAGAAAGATTCTGTTGGAAGATCGATGCATTATTGCAGGGAAAGACCCAAGGACGCTCTAAGGAAGACTGCATTTACCTTGCAGCTAAATATTGGAAATTTTCCACTAAAACGTTCGGGCCGAAGGCTTCAGGAAGCTTTTGTAAACATTCCATGGAAGATTCCATCAGTAGACTAATGAATCAGGAATTATTATTTGGAATCAATGTGAACGGACACTACACTAGCACTCATTAATATAGATTATCCTCCTTTGTAAGTTAGTAAAAAACAATGTTAATGACGCTATAGCTACGCCAAAAACACATTTTTATAAGAATGAGATAATTGCTATAAAAATTAGGTGATTTTTTTTAACGAAAATGTCTTTATTGCAATAAAAAAAACAAGTCCTTTTCCATTTTAATTTTTTATTATATCTAATGACGATATTTTCCGAATATATTACTTGACACACCAAAAGGCGTTTTAAATTACGTCATTTAGTATGTTAGGGATTATGATAAAAAATGACGTCGTTTAGTATGTTAAATGTTAACGAAAAATGACGTCATTTTTTAATAAAAATGACGTTCTTTTTTATATAACTTTCCACATAGCATGAAATATTTCTGAAATATTTCTGAAATATTTCATGAAAAGATTAGGAATAAAACAGAAATATTGATATGAAATGTTTCTGAAATATTGATATGTCTACCTGGAAGAATAATTTGAAATATTTCATGTAATGTTTCTGTAACATTCTTCCATGATTTTGTGAAATATTAATTTGTAATATTGTTGAAAGATTGCAGCAACATTTGATCGAAAGATTCATGGAAGATTATGAATCTTTCAAGAAATGTTTCTGAAATATTTCTAAAACCTTCCATGATATATTGATTTGTAATATTGGTGAGGGATTCTATCAGATATTATTTTTGATTTTGTAAGAGTTGCATCTCAAACCATATTAGATACCTATACATTTATTTGTTATTCAGAATTTAAGCGCTTATTTATTTGTATCAAGAATTTTCGGAATAATATACTAAACAAGAGAACGTCCCACCACTTGCGAGAGTTTGTCAACCGCATTTACAATCACATGAAAATATAATTAAGTAGCCACCTGCTGGCATGATGGAAGAATTGCTACGCACGCAAGATAACTACAAATATTTAGACAATATTTCTCCAATATTTCACAATTATATTCATAAATTTTTTGGAATACTTCATTAAATATTTTTCAAATATAACAGGAATATTTCATGACATGTTTCTTGAAAGATTTGAGAAATATTAGTTTGAAACATTTCAAGAAATAATGTAACAACTTACTTGAATATTTCAGTGTCGGATTTAAAAATCTTTTGAAATCAAATATGAAATGTTCCAGCAATATTTTAGAAATATTTCAATGAATTATTTAATATTTATAAACAAAATATTTCAAAGAAATATTAGTTTATCACTTATTTAATATCTCACTATAATATTTCATGAATAATTTAAGGAAGCTTCCAGTAAGCTTCCAATGAAGTATTTTATGAAAAATTTACAGAAGCTTCGAGTAAGCTTTCACTGAAATATTTCATGAATAATTTACGGAAGCTTCCAGTACGTTTCCACTGAAATATTTCATGAATAATTTAAGGAAGCTTTCAGTAAGCTTCCAATGAAGTATTTTATGAAAAATTTACAGGAGCTTCCAGTAAGCTTTCACTGAAATATTTCATGAATAATTTTCGGAAGCTTCCAGTACGTTTCCACTGGAATATTTCATGAAAAATTTACGGAAGCTTCCGGTAACCTTACAATGAAGTATTTTATGAAAAACTTACGGAGGCTTACAGTAAGCTTCCACTGAAATATTTCATGAACGACTTGCGGAAGACTCCTGATCGAGGACATACCCATCTTCCGGGAACTTTCCAGTGTTTTTTCTGCAGTGAATTACATCTTCCACGTTTTCTTCTACGAAGCTTCCAGTAATATTCCACTGAAATATTCAACGAAAAACTTACCGAAGCTTCCTGGAAGCTTCCACTAAAATATTTCAAGAATGATGTACGGAAGCTTCGAGTAAGCTTCCACTGAAATATTCCATGAAAGATTTACGGAGGCTTCCAATAAGTTTTCACTGAAATGTTTCATGAATAATTTACGGAAGCTGTCGGTAAGCTTCCATTGAAATATTCCGTGAATAATTTACGAAAGCTTCAGTAGATAAGCTAGGCCGGTTCTGTATCACCTGATTTAGAAGCGATAGTCGTTTCTGTATCATTGATACAAAACCGGCCCAGGGTTTTTCGGTGGTGGGGGCCACTGACGTTTTTTTTTTCTTTCTCATTATTCTAGTTCAATGACCCGAAGATAAAAAACTGAAACTAAAATTTTTTTAATTAACATATTTATAATATATATTTTATAAAACAAACATTTGTTCGATACGTTTAAATAATTTTGGCCCTGAAAAGGGCCGATTGTTAAGCCATTTTGTCCCTAAAAAGGGCCGATTGTTAAGCTATTTTGGCCCTGAAAAGAGCCGATATTTTATTCAAATTTTTCTTGTTCAAATTGAATAAGATAATTTTTTTTTGATGCGTCGAAGATTCTTCTTTCCATCATCATCTTCACATTTTCTTTTTTCTTATGTCTCCTGTATATCTCCCTCTTCATCTTCTCTACGTTGAGCCAAACTAATTCATTACGTAGAACTTCAACGTACTGTTGTTTGAATGAATCATACAACAGTACGTGATCCGATGAATAGATCGGTGATGGTAATGGCGTTGAAGTTCTCAACTCTTGTGGTTCAACTGGCTCGGCAGATGGCTGTGGTAGACCAGGTAGTAGTAGTTCTTCAGGTTGTATCTCCTCCTCCTCGAGAAGCGGAAGCTCGGGCGGCAGCGTTTCAACTTCTCGAATGAATAAATCTTCCACTATTTGATGAAGATTTATAACATCTATCGAGATCCAATCCGCAATGAGTGACTCCGCTACTTCCTCGTAGTCTTCAAAAACTTGGACGTCAAAAGAATCCATTTTTTCTCAAAGATACCTCTTGGAGAAAGTTCAGAAGATCGAATGACTCTTCACAAGTCAGCGCCTCAATATATACCATGCGCTTCGCCTTATTCAAAGAGTGGGGAGGTAAAAGATTCAACGCAACTCAAGTCGCGAGGAAGGGGGTCGATACGTGATTGGTGCGGTGTAACTGGTCGCAATTTACGAGTAGCTACACGAAAGTTTGAGTCAGTGATTGGCGTGGAACAGCTCCTTGAAAGTCTATAAATATAGACAATTTCGTGCTTACATACTCAGTTCAAGCAGAGGCGTTCATCGAGTAACAGCGCAGAGACAGTTTCCGTGCAATGGAAGCCAAAGCGGCATTTAGTTGGCATCACGAGACAGTTTCCGTGCAATGAAAACTAAACGGTCAGTTAACAATTCGCACGTAAAACTTTTATAAATTTTTTTTCATTCTTTTAGTCTTGTATATACGATTTTTGAACGCACTCGTAATGCAAGATTTTTCTTTTCTTTCTTCTTGCATATACAATTTTCGAACGCGCTTGTAATACAAGACTCTTTTCTTCTTCTTTCAGAAAACTTGTATATTTCGAAAATTAATTTGTTGTCCTTTTAAGGATTACAAAGCGTAGGAACAACGATTGATATGTAATAGAGTTTTCTTCTTTTTCTCTCTCTCTTTTTCCACTTTTAATGCATATTTTTTAAAAATTAATTTACAGTCCTTTTAAGGATTGTAAATCGTAGGAATAAACTATGCATAAGAGTTTTGTTCTTCCTTCTCTCTCTTTCTTTTTTCGCTTGGAAGAGTCAAGGAATGACACAACTCGAGTCGTAAAGAGAGGGGATTATTCGCATCATTCGGTGAGTCGCGCGCGACGAAAGTACTTTTGCACGCAAAGGCTCAGTCTGTTAGAGAGCATCGTTTAATCGACATCGCGAAGTTTCCACGCAATGGAAACTAAACGTTTAATATTGAATAAAAGTTATGAGTGATAATAACATTTTATAAATCTTTTCTTGCATACGATATTTGAACGCGATCGTAATGCAAGACTCTATATATATATATATATATATATATATTATGTTTTTTTTTTAAATTTGTACTTTTCAGTACAAATCACAACGCTGGAAATGTATCTGCACGTAGGGCAAATTATTAAAAAAAAAGAAGAAAAAAGAAAAAAAAATCCTTAACTCAACCCACATAGCATGTAAGCTTCCTGGAAGCTTCCCGGAAGATGTGAAAGAAAGATTGGAAGCTTTCAGGAAGTTTCCAGTGGAAACTTCCCAAAAGATGAGTATGTCCTCGATCAGGAGTCTTCTGTAAGTCTTTCATGGAATATTTCAGTGGAAGCTCACTGGAAGCCTCCGTAAGTCCTTCATGGAATATTTCAGTGGAAGCTTACTGGAAGCTTCCGTAAATTATTCATGGAATATTTTAATGGAAGCTTACCGACAGCTTCCGTAAATTATTCATGAAACATTTCAGTGAAAACTTACTGGAAGCCTCCGTAAATCTTTCATGGAATATTTCAGTGGAAGCTTACTCGAAGCTTCCATACATCATTCCTGAAATATTTTAGTGGAAGCTTCCAGGAAGCTTCGGTAAGTTTTTCGTTGAATGTTCCAGTGGAATATTACCGGAAGCTTCCTAGAACAAAACGTGGAAGATTTAATTCGCTGCAGAAAAAACATTGGAAGACTCCAGTGAAAAGTTCCCGGAAGATGGATATGTTCTTGATCAGGAGTCTTCCGCAAGTCGTTCATGAAATATTTTAGCGGAAGTTTACCGGAAGATTCCGTAAACTTTTCATGGAATATTTCAGTGGAAGCTTACTGGAAGCCTCCGTAAATTATTAATGAAATATTTCAGTGGAAGCTTACTGGAAGCCTCCGTAAGTTTTTCATGAAATACTTCATTGTAAGGTTACCGGAAGCTTCCATAAATTTTTCATGAAATATTCCAGTGGAAACGTACTGGAAGCTTCCGTAAATTATTCATGAAATATTTCAGTGAAATATTAAATAAGTAATGAACTAATATTTCTTTGAAATATTTCAGTTTATGAACATTAAATAATTCATTGAGATATTTCTGTAATATTGCTGAAACATTTCAAGTTTTATTTAAAAAAATTTTTGAATCCGCCACTGAAATATTCAAGTAAGTTTTTACATTATTTCTTGAAATGTTTCAAATTAATATTTCTCAAATCTTTCAAGAAACATGTCATGAAATATTCCTGTTATATTTGAAAAATATTTCATGAAGTATTTGGCAAAAATGTTTGAACATAAAACTGAAATATTGAAGAAATATTACTGCACCATTTCTTAACATATTTTAAATCAATAATGCGCAAATTTTTCAAGAAATATTTCATGAAATATTTCTGTAATATTCCAGAAATATTTCATGAAGTATTACAAAAAACTTATGAATATAACAATGAAATATTAGAGGAATATTGCCTTAATATTTGTATCTTGC
This sequence comes from Anastatus disparis, assembly GCA_017163975.1. Taxonomy (NCBI): domain Eukaryota; kingdom Metazoa; phylum Arthropoda; class Insecta; order Hymenoptera; family Eupelmidae; genus Anastatus; species Anastatus disparis. The sequence goes on along the minus strand of JAFFSR010000403.1, from coordinate 182,559 downwards.
GTGCGTAGCAATTCTTCCATCTTGCTAGCAGGTGGCTACTTGATTATATTTTCATGTGATCGTAAATGCGGTTGACAAACTCTCGCAAGTGGTAGAACATTCTCTCGTTTAGTATATAAGAACGAAAATTCTTGATACAAATATCTGATAGAATCTTTCACCAATATTACAAATCAATATTTCATGAAAGATTTTAGAAATATTTCAGTAACATTTCATATCAATATTTCTGTTTTATTCCGAATCTTTCATTGAAATATTTCAGAAATATTGCAGAAATATTTCATGCTATCTGGGAAGTTATATAAAGAAGGACGACATTGTTATTAAAAAATGACGTCATTTTTCGTTAACATTTAACATACTAAACGACGTCATTTTTTGTCCTAATCTCTAACATACTAAATGACGTTATTTAAAACGGCATTTGGTATGTCAAGTAATGTATTGGGAAAATATCGTCATTAGATATAATAAAAAATTTGAATGGAAAAGGACTTGTTTTTTGTTATTGCAACAGTCATTTTCGTTAAAAAAATTACCTAATTTTTATAACAATCATCTCATTTTCATAAAAATGTCTTTTCGGTGTAGCTATAGCGTCATTAACATTGTTTTTTATTAACTTACAAACAAGAATAAGCCATATTTATGAGTGCTAGTGTAGTGTCCGTTTTACATCCATTCAAAATAATAATTCCTGATTCATTAGTCTACTGATGGAATCTTCCATGAAATGTTTACGGAAGCTTCCTGGAGCCTTCGGCCCGAATGTGTCAGTCAAAAATTTCCAATATTTAGCTGCAAGGTAAATACAGTCTTCCTTAAAGCTTTCTTGAGTCTTTCCCTGCAATGATTCATCAATCTTCCAACAGAATCTTCCTTGCAAGGTTTACGGAAGCTTCCAGGATGCTCAAACCAAAATATTTCAGTGAAAATCTTCAATATTTCGCTGAAAGGTAAAGGAAGTCTTCCATTCAAGCTTCCATGAAATCTTTCGGTGCAATGATTCATCAATCTTCCAACGGATTCTTTCTTGGAAGGTTTACGGAGGCTTCCAGGGGTTCTTCGTAGAAAGTTTCCTTTGCAATATTCCAGAAATATTTCTGTTTTCTTCCATAAAGCTTCCATACATATTTCAATGAAATATTCCATTGGAATATTTCGGAATATTCCAATGATATCTTTCATGCTGTGTGAAAAAGTATCCTATCTGGTGTATTTTTTTTATTTGTGATTTCTAGTCTGTATGTGTGAATGTGTATTTTTTATATTAATTTAAAAATTTTTATTTAGCATAAAAATCTTATCTATTGCTTTTTTATAAGATTAAACTATTTTATGTCAAAAAACATTCAATATAGTTATCTTACTTAAACATTATAACGTATCACTTTATATTTTATATTAAAAATCACATGACATTATAAAGAATGTTTAAAATAATAACACATGTTTTCAAGCATGGAATAGTTCAATCTTACTGTATTAAACTATTTTATATTTGTATATTCCCAAAAAGCAATAAATAATAAAATTTTAATTTATCATGTATTTTTGAGTGTGTTTGGATTTTTGATAACTACAATTGTCAGACAAATTTTCCAGATTTCTAAAACTGAAAAGATAGAGGTTAGCAAGTTTGCTATGTTTAAAAAACGAAGAAAAAAAAATATTAATTTTAAGCTTCAAGTTATTTCTTTTTGCTTAAAAGTTATATAGACTTGAAATTTAAACATTTCATGAGTGTACTCAAGGGTATGAAGACTGTGAAATAGAAATATATAAGAAACAGTCTCACCCTAGTGGAAATCGAATCTGTGAATAACTGGGAATAACTGGAAATAATTGGAAATAACTGGGAATAACTGTGAATAACTGGGAATAACTGTTATAAACTGTTCAGTTTGAGACAGGAATAACAGTTATTCCCAGTTATTCTCAGTTATTCCCAGTTATTCCCAGTTATTCTCAGTTATTCCCAGTTATTCACAGTTTATAGCTTAAAAATAATTTGAAAAAACAGAGGTACGAATAACAGTTATTCCCAAATATATTTATAATAGAAAAAAAAATAAAAAAAAAAATATATTTTTTTCATTTTTTCAAATTATTTTTAAACTAAACTGTAAATAACTGGGAATAACTGTGAATAACTGTGAATAACTGGGAATAACTGGAAATAACTGTTATTCCTGTCTCAAACTGAACAGTTTATAACAGTTATTCCCAGTTATTCACAGTTATTCCCAGTTATTCACAGATTCGATTTCCACTAGGGCAGAAACAGTTTCTTTTTTAATTATTAAACATAATAAACTTACATACCAATTTCTAAACTTCTATCTCTCTTAGTTTCAGAGACCTGGAAAAATAATTGAGTCGAACTTCACCGTATAGTCTAAATGCTAAAAATACAATTGATAAAATAAAATCATATTATTTATTGCTTTTTGGGAATATACAAATATAAAATAGTTTAATACAATAAGATTAAACTATTTTATGTCAAAAAACATCCCACTTAGTTATATACTTTAACATTATAAGGTATCACTTTCAATTTATATTAAAAATCACATGACATTATGAAGAATGATTTTTTAAGATTGAAACCATGACACATGTTTTCCAACATGAAATAGTTTAATCTTATTACATTAAACTATTTTATATTTATATATTCCCAAAAAAGCAATAAATAATAAGATTTTAATTTATTAACATGTATTTTTGAGTGTTTGGATTTTTGAAAAATACAACTATCAGTCATTTTTCCAGATCTCTAAAACTGAAAGGGATAGAGGTTTTCAAATTGATTTGCAAGTTTGCAATGTTTAATAAACAAAAAAGGATAATAGTTTTAAGCTTCAAGTTATTTATTTCTTTTCGCTTGAAACTTGCATAGACTTGAAAGCGTACACATTTCATAAGTGTACATAAGTGTATGAAGACTGTAAAATAGAAATATATAACAAACAGTCTCAGAAACAGCTTCTTTTTTATTTATTATACATGACAAACTTGCATACCAATTTTCAAACCTATATCTTTCTTAGTTTCAGAGATCTAGAAAAATGATGGAGTTGAACCTCTCCGCATAGTCTAAATATTAAAAAATATGCATTATTAAATTGGAAACTTATTATTTATTGCTTTTTAAAAAATATATAAATATAAAATAGTCTAGTGCAATAAGATTGAACTATTTTATATAAAAAAAACATTCAACATAGTTATCTTACTTTAGCATTATGAGGTATTACTTTTCAATTTTTATATTAAAATCATATGATATTATAATGAATGAATTTTTAGGATTGAAACCATAACACATGTTTTCAAGCATGAAATAGTTCAATCTTATTGCATTGAACTATTTTATATTTATATATTCTTAAAATAACAATAAATAATAAGATTTTAATTTATTTATATGTATTATTGATTATTTAGACTTTTGCAAACTGTCATTAATTTTTCTAGATCTTTGAAGCTGAGAGGGATGGGGGTTTGGAAACAGATATGCAAGTTTTTTTTTTGTGTGTAATTAATTTATTTCATATTTCAGAATTATGTATTTGAGCTTATTTTAAGTTATTTTTTTTTCTGAAAATATGTATTCAAGCTCATTTTGAGTTACTTTTTTAAATTGCTTAAAATACGTAGACTTGATTTTTTTTTCAAAGTTTTATTAATAAAATATATATATTGTGATCTCACTCATATTATATTTATAATATAAAGAATTGATAGAGAATTTGAGAGAGAATAAGTAAGAAAAAAGAATAAAATAAAAGATAATTAACAATAATCTTATTCTCTCTTGAATTCGAATCATCTCGTTAAAAGTCTATTTCTATCTTGTGCGTCGGCGCGACGTAGCGATTAGAAAGTATATCAGCGCACGAGATGGATATTAATAAGAATATATGTACGCGCTTGGATGTGCGCCGATACACGCCTATAAAGTGACGTACGCAAGCACACATCCAAGCGCACCTGTAATAGTATAATGTAAGATATGTAAATGAATCCCTTCTACTTAGTAGTAGGAGAGGATTGCGGCCGCGGATGCTTGATCGACGCTTAAGCAGATCGAAGCCGAATTTCTGTACGGCACTCTTTGGCCTACCTTGAAACAATAAAGTTTAAATAAAATCTAATCTCTATGTCTTGGGATATATTTATTTTCGCTTGTCTCTACAGGTCCGCTAAAAGTTGGTTTCATCACCAACTTCTACCGGTAGTAGAGATACGAAATAATCAAGTAAATTTCACGTATAGTTTTCTTTTTGTGAAATTTATTAGTATTAACATTATAAGTCATAAAAGTCAACTCTAATGATTTGTGCTTATGTAACTGGAATTTAAAGTGATTTAAGGGGTGTCCTCATACCGGCACAGAGATCTACCTTATCTACATTTGAATTATATATTTTAATAAAAATTTAACTATTTTTGACTAAAATTCATAAAAGAGGCACATTCTTAACATTCTAAAGAATTTATTGCAACGTCGAAAGACAGAATAAAAGTGAAACTGAAGACTTAAACTGCATAATACGATTATTCATAACTACATTGAAAAGTTAATCGTATTAAGCAGTTTTCGCCTTTATTTTTACCTTTATATTGTCTTTTAACGTTGCAATAAATTCTTTGGCATGTTAAGAATGTGCCTCTCCTACGAATTTCAGTCATGAATAGTTAAATTTTTATTAAAATTCATAATTTAAATGTAGATAAGGTAAAACCCTATGTCGGTATGAGGATTCCCCTTAATGTTACTAGTGGGTGTTAATATTGAAGGATATTCTATAAGAAGAAATAGTCTTCGAATATTCCTTTTCTATCTTAAGAAGTCCATTCATAGAGTAGTAACTCAATAATAAGACAAAATAGTCTTAAGAGGCGGCCGTATAGCTCTGTCCTTGTCTAATTTAAATTTTCGTTATTATTAATAAATTAGATATTTTTATACGAAAGTAAGGGCATAGCCCAATAGATTTAAGGACGAGCAAACGATCCTATTCTATGAAAAAATATAAAATTTTCATTATTTTTCGAGTGAGGTCTGAAACGGAAAAACAGTTATCAAATTCAATTATTTTTCCATTTCAGACCTCACTCGAAAAATAATGAAAATTTTATATTTTTTCATAGAATAGGATCGTTTGCTCGTCCTTAAATCTATTGGGCTATGTCCTTACTTTTGTATAAAAATATCTAATTTATTAATAACAACGAAAATTTAGATTAGACAAAGACAGAGCTATACGGCCTCCTCTTAACGCGAAGGCTTATAAGAGGCAATCATATATACTAACTACTAACAAACAAAACAAACACATAGAGACCCCGGACTGTACGTGGCAAGACGTCCACTGCAAAAACGGGTCTGTGTAAAACAATAACCTTTCCTTATTCCTTCTTATGTGCACGAAGTGCAATCCTTTTTTAGGTGATAGGGTAATGGGTTACAATATATATATATGCATTAATAAATTTGATTTATGTTATACATCATTTATGTTTTAAATATTATTTTTTTTTTAAATTTTCACACTTGACTACACATAAATTTATACTTTAAAAAGGTAAAATGAAAACTAACAAAAAAATTTTTGTTTTAACTTAAATAATTTATTGAAAACAATTTCTTTTAAATATCATAGAAAAAAAATCTTATTTTCTAAAGGGGATGATGAGAGCCCCAACCAACGCTCTCATCTGTGAGGTACAACCAGCCAACCATGTGGCTGTCTACCTCTCCAGTGTAGGTTAGTGTGTTTAATTAATTTATTAAAAGAAAAAAAAATTAATTATACATAGAATTTATTGTATCTTCGAACCGTTGATTTAACAAAAGCCAATTTTTCAATTTAATAACATTTTTATATGCGCACACATTTCTGGGAGTTTCAAAATGATGTGTGCAATCAACAACAAAATCTTCAGATGGCATCAGTTTTTGAAACGAAGGACATCCCAGTTCTTCCACATTATGAACTGACCTGATAACACAAGTTTTTAGATGAATATAAGAGTTAATTGCGTTATATGATTTATAAATACTAACCTATCAGGTAAAAATCTCTGCAGCCACTTAGTTTTTTCTACTCCCTTAACAAAAACTTCTGCTTTGAAAAGAATTGAGCGTAGAGTGCGGCTGATATCTTGGTAAGAGATATCACCTGAACTCCATTGAAGCCCTTGGAAATTGAGCTCCAGCCAACGGTTTTCGCTCTTATTTTTCTCCAGTAGATTATTCCATGGATGGGGCGGTTTAAAAAGAAATACTAATGGCATAGCGTCTTCTTCAAAGGGGACGATTGCCACCTCCTTAAAAACAAACTCGTTCAACGAGACTTTCAATCCTTGAAAATCTACGACGTATTTCATCTTTCTGGAGATCCTTGTGAACTGAAGCAAACCAAGAGACTAATTGTTGCAACTAGGTTCACTTCCTTTTATACACGAAAAATCAGCTCGCATTGTTTAGGATAAAGGTGGGGGTAAAATCCTGTAGCGTTTCCCCCCTCTCCCTCATCCTCGAGTCTTGGTCATTTCCCCCACCATTTTACTAGATTTTTCGCCTATATAAGAAAGCGTTCTCGAGAGAGCAGCTTAGTTCATCGGGAATCATCACCTTCGAAGACTTTCTTCCTCGAGCATCATGGCTACCGCAGAGTACTTCAAGTATACAGCACGTTTGCTGTTCGAATCGTATCAGCATACGATGGCTGGTCAAGCTGATGCTGAGGATATACGCAGATGGCTTGATCTTGGTAATACGGCTCTGGAGAACGCTAATTTGTTAAGTCATTCAACGAATTTAGCTGTCGCAGATAAGCAGAAACTACAAGCTGCTGTAGCTCTAATCAAGAGCGTTTTACAGCTATTAAGCGCTCATCGTGGTGCAATTGTTGGTTATGGCGTTGATGCTGTGGCTACTGCTTCTTCTTCTGATGTTGCTTTTGATAACAATCCAAGAGTCAGTTGGGACAACGTTGACAGTGCGTTCGAGAACCGAATTAAAACCGATGTAATCACCAATCATAAGCATCTAGACATTCAACGATTTTTGAAAGATGCTAAACGTGAGTTTATTACGCAAGTGAATCGGTCTCTTGAAGAACACCCTGCTTTGAAAGTTAATACCACGTTAGCAGCTGAGTATGTGATTATTGAAGATGATGTTGAAACTTATGACATAAAGTATTTCAATACAAAGACTATTCACATTTACTCTACAACTAACCTCGACGAGTGGTATGTATTACACGTTGAACAGCCTATCAAAACTGATATAGAGGAACTTGCTGAACGAGAATCAGGCTGGTCTCTACGAGCAATTCTGAATTTAGTAGTAAATATCAATAAATATAATCCCATGAGAGGAAGTAATTCTTTCGTTGAATTACCTGACTTTATTATGAAGAAAAAAGCTTGTGTCAACGTCGTGAATTGGAATGATCAATGTTTTAAGTGGGCTATTCTGTCTGCCTTGCATCCTGTAGTGCAAAATTCTAATAGAGTTTCATCGTATGAACAGTATAAAGATGAGTTGAATTTTAAAGGGATAGAGTTTCCTGTGGATCCAAAAGATGTTGGAAAGTTTGAGAAACAAAATGATATTTCCGTAGACGTGTATTTTTTGAAAAAGACAGGAAATAAGTTTCTGGTTTTACCTCGACATGTTACAGCCTGCAAGAAGAATAAGCATGTGAATCTTCTCTTAGTTGAGAAGTTCTACATCGATGAAGATGAAGAAGAAGAAGAAGAAGAAGAAGAAAAATATAATGATTCTTTCGACATCATTGATTATAATCACCACTATGTTTGGATCAAAAATCTGTCTCGATTAGTGGGAAGACAATTGAGTGCAAGAAATCACAAAACTCACATTTGTGACCGGTGTTTGCATTATTTTAGAACAGCTGAAAAATTAGCAGCACGCGTAACTGATTGTGTGAATTTCAACAAATGTAAGGTTACTCTTCCTGATAAAAGGGATAGCGTATTACGATTTAAAAATTTTACGAACAATATCCCTGTGCCGTTCATGGTTTATGCAGATTTTGAATGCTTGCTTCAACCAATAGAAAATCAAAAACATGCCTATCAGTTACACGAGGCTTACAGTGTTGGATATTTCGTAAAATGTAACTATGATGACACTTTATCGAAATACAAAAGCTACAGACAAAGCGAACAACTAGATGAAACACCAGCCAAGTGGTTCGTGAAAAATCTTCACGTATTAGCTGTAAAGTTACAAGATATGTATGAAAACCCGCAGCCAATGAGAAATTTGACAATAATAGAAAGAATTAGATTCGACAGTGGTCGCTTATGTCATATTTGCCAGAAACCTTTCACTCCTGGAGAAGAGAAAGTTAGAGATCACTGTCATCTCACTGGTGCGTATCGAGGACCTGCGCACAACGAATGCAACATTAAATATCAAGATTCACACACGATACCAGTGATCTTTCATAACCTAAGTGGTTATGATGCACATATTTTTATAAAAGAGATCGCTACTTGTTTTCCAGGACAAGTATTGCTTCTTCCACAAACGAAGGAAAGATATATATCTTTTACAAAGTTTGTGGAAGGAACTGATATTAATTCGCGCTTTATCGACTCGTTTCGGTTCATGGCTTCATCGTTGGACAAGTTATCGTCATACTTGGAAAAACATAACATCGTAGATCAAGTTTTCAAGCAAACCAATGAATTTTCTACTGATCAAATCATGCTTTTAAAGAGAAAACGTGTCTTTCCGTATGACTACGTTAGCTCGTTGGACAAACTGGAAGAAATTGAGCTTCCATCAAAAGAGAGCTTTTACAGCAGCTTGTACGAGGCCCACATCAGTGATGAAGATTATGAACATGCAAAACAAGTTTGGCAGACATTCAATATTCAAACACTTACAAAGTACTCTGATTTGTATCTCAAGACGGATGTTTTGCTTCTAGCTGGAGTCTTTGAGAATTTTAGAAAAAATTGTCTCGAGGCATATGACTTGGATCCTGCCCATTATTACACTACTCCTGGATTGACGTGGGATGCGATGTTAAAGTATACTCGGGTAAAATTTGAACTTCTGACTAATATCGACATGCTTATGTTCATCGAACGAGGTATACGAGGTGGAATCAGTTAGTGTTGCAATCGCTATGACAAAGCGAATAATCCGTACATGGGTCAAGACTATAATCCCAATGAAGATGAAAAATATTTGATATATTACGACGTCAATAACTTGTATGGTTGGGCCATGACTGAGCCATTACCATCTGGTGGCTTCAGATGGGTAGATAACCTGAACAGATATAACTTTTTCGATATTCCTGATGACTATCCATTCGGTTACATACTGGAAGTGGACTTGGAATATCCTCAATCTCTTCACGACAAACACAAGGATATGCCATTTTATGCTGAGCACAGAACACCTCCAGATTCCAAACAGATGAAATTGATGACAACTTTGCATGATAAGCAGCGTTATTTACTTCATTATCGTGCATTGAAGCAGGCATTACTCCATGGATTACGTCTGAAGAAAATTCATCGAGCTCTTCAATTTGATCAAAGTCGATGGCTCAATAAATACATCGACTTGAACAGCGAGAAGAGAAAAAATGCTAAGAATGAGTTCGAGAAAATGCTCTTCAAACTCTTCAACAACGCTGTTTACGGAAAAACCATGGAGAACGAGCGAAAACATGTGGACATCAAGCTCGTCAGTAAATGGAAAGGACGCTATGGTGCAGAGGCGCTCATTGCCAGACCTAACTTCAGTAGTTGTGCCATCTTTGATGAAAATTTTGTGGCTATTCAGCTCTTACGATCAGAGATTTGCATCAGGAAACCTATCTACATCGGGCTCTCTGTACTGGATTTGTCCAAAACTCTCGTATACCGCTTCCATTATGATGACAACGTAGTAAACAATAGAGCCAATTGTAAGCTATTGTACACCGATGCTGATAGCTTGGTGTACGAAATGACCAACATCGATATGTACAAGATAATGAAACGGGACGTCCATGAGTTCGACACCTCAGACTACCCACAGCCTAACCAATTCGACATTCCTCCGGCCAACTCTCAACCTATATATACCACCCAGAATAAATTACTTTTTGTGAAGTTAGGCAAAGATAAAAATGAAATTCAAGAAAATAGTCATATAATTTATAAAATTCCATGTGCTAATTGTAATTATGTTTATATAGGCCAGTCTTCGCGAAATTTAGAAATAAGACTTAAAGAATACAAAAGAGACGTAAAAAATAAAAGTGATAAATCGGCTCTGGTTATGCATATGGTGCAGACTTCGCATGAAATCGATTTTAATAAAATTTCAATAGTAGGCAAAGAAAATAATAAAAAGAAAAGAGAATTTTTAGAGATGCTTAACATCCATTATAATGACAAGACTATGAATAGAATTTACAACACACAGTTTTTAAAAAATATATATAAAAAATCAGTTTAATTAATCAAAAAAGTTTCAAAATAGTCTTTTGAAATATATATTTGATGTCGTTGCCTTGTTCTCAAGCTTTTGTTATGTGTATGTACGTTGGGTATTTAAAATTTGCCGGTCTGTTTACAAGAATTTTAATTATTGTATAATTGACTAGATGTGTATATAAAGCGCTAGCTAATAATCATACTTTCCAGTAGCAATTTATAATCTGACTAAGATGTAAGTGTTTTGATTTTATAAAGGAATTTTGTAAATATAAAATTTAAAATTTTCTCAATTCTGTTTTTAGCGTTCAGATGTTGCGATCTTTTTTTTTGCGAAATTTGACTTGCCATGAGCGTTTAAATTGTTGTAAGTGCGGTTGTTTTTTGTATTAATTTAAATTCTGTTTTCCTTGTATGCGTAAATGTAAACTTGTTATAATATTTTTACAGCCTGAAGAAGGACTCAAAAAAGTCCGAAACGTTGAAGAAATAAAAAATTATATCTATTAGCTCAAAATCCATTAATTGTGCTAACTGATTTTACAATTGATATTTGAGCATTAATTACAAATTTTTACCTTATAAATCCAAATTTTCTTACCTAAGAAAGTGTCCGAAGCGTTTGAAAAAGACTTAAAGTTTTTAGAAAAAATGCAGAGTGCTGCTAATAAATTAAAACTTTTTATAATGTACAAAGGTGGCCAAGTCCTTGAATTTTCTAATGTTTAGTGCGTACATGTGTGTGTGTAAATATATATTATAAGTGTATAGTTATGAGTGTATAAATAAAAATTGGATATCATTATAATAAATTTAATGTTTAAGTTTAAAGAAGAACGGATCATAAAGCCAATGATAGGGAAGTGTGCGAAAGTTATAAATCATGGGTGAATTATCAAAGGTCTCAAATAGCTTATGCTTGAAAGTTTTGTGTACTTTTTAATTTTCTTTAAATTTTAATATAGTATTATGAAAGATATATATGATATTTTAGATCAAATTAATAATGATATTATTGAGAATGAAATTAGAATTAATAGCATAAGAGATTTCAATAAATATATTAATGGTTGTGATGATACTATTCTATATGTTAAGATAAGAAGTATGATTTCGAATCACTGCAAATTTTAATGCAGAGGTTAAAGAATAAACCATTGTATATAGTGTGTACTGAGTCATGGTTTCTTGATGGTCCAGAATTTTATAGTCTTCCGGATTATAAGATATACTATAATCATAGTTGTATTAATCAAGCAGATGGAGTTGTTGTTTACATCAGAGATAACGCAATCGAAGAGACCAAGATAGAAGAATTTGGAAGACTTAAGATAATTACTTCATGTATTAAGATAGCTAATGGTGGCGATCTTGAAGTGTCCTCTGTATATAGATCTCATGATTTGCCTAAGACAGAATTTTTGATTGATTTGAATAGATTTTTAGAAATTAAAAATAAAATAAAGAATCATTATGTCATAGGAGACTTCAATATCGATATCATGTGCTCTGATATTATTAATCAGGAATTTTTAAATGCTTTCCTTATCAAGGGTTATGTACCGGGTTATCAGAATGTTACTAGGCCAGGAGTGTCTAGGGATGGTGGGTCGTGCATTGACAATGTCTTCTGAAGAACTGAGTTTGTTGAATCTAAATTTTTTGCAATATTGACTCCTTTCACTGATCACTATCCGTTGATTGTGAAAATAAGTAATCTCAGAATTATTAAAAATAAAAAAATTCCAGTTTTACCAATAAATTATAAAAAGTTATGTAATGAAATAAAAAATGCTAATTTGAACAGAATATTGTTGATGCATGATCATAATAAGGCCATTGACACTCTGATTGACACAGTCAGGGAATGTATTGATAGATCTAGCGTTGGAAAAAAGAAAAAGTTAGTTTTAAGAAAAATATGGATGACCAAAGCTATAGCTAAATCATATGAAACAAAAGAATTTTTATATAAATGTAAAATGCTTAATCCTGATAATATTGGTTTAAATATGCATTATAGGCAATATACCAAAATATTAAATAAGGTTATTAAAAAGGCCAAAGAATATTATGATAGAATAAAACTTGTTGAAATTGGTAATAATTCTAGAGAACTTTGGAAATTTGTTAATTCTAAGATAAGTAATAAGGTTAGTAAGGATAATAATATTAGTTGTCTCATAAATGAAGATTTAGTGAGAATAGCTGATCCTGTAGGAATTGCTAATACAATGAATGATTTCTTCTGTGATATTGGTGAGAATATTGGTAAACAAATTCAGCGAGTAGATGGATATTTTGAGAAAGCCTCGGTGATTAATATGTACTCAATTTTTCTAAAACCTACTAATCAGATGGAAATATTAAATATAATAGATAATATGAAAATTAAAAAAGGTGGGGTTGATTTAATTCATTCTAAGGTTCTAAAAAAGATTGGTGAACTTATAGTTGATGTATTGACTCATATTTTTAATCTGAGCATTGAAAAGGCTGTTCGGCCAGATGCTTTAAAAGTTGCTGAAATCATACCGATTCACAAGGAAGATAATAAGAAACTAGCAAATAATTATCGACCAATTTCACTGATATCGAATTTTGCAAAGATTCTGGAAAAAATAATTTATAATAGAATATATGATTTTCTTATTAAGCATAATATACTGTCAGATAGACAATTTGGTTTCATGAGAAATAGAGGTACAAAGGATCTTCTAAACACAATTACGGACTTAATCTATAAAAGATTGGACAGAGGTCGTCCTATAATTGTGCCTTTCTTGGATCTGGCAAAGGCTTTTGATACCGTTGATCATCAGTGTTTGTTGAATAAATTACAAAATATAGTTATAAAAGGTAAGGCTTTTGATTTGCTTAAAAGTTACTTGACTGACAGAAAACAAAGGGTCAGAATAAAGGGGATAGTAAGCAGTTCGAGAAGGGTTATATCGGGTGTGCCACAGGGTACAATTCTGGGCCCTCTTTTGTTTATCATTTATATGAATGATTTATTGGTATCTATGAAAGAAGATTTAATTTTTTCATATGCTGATGATACTGTTGTGGCGGCTTCCGAGGATACGTGGATTAAGACTCAGAAAAGCATGAACAATAATTTGAACAATATTGCCATTTGGCTTTCAGTTAATAAACTGTCTTTGAACATAAGTAAGACTGTCTACGTCACTTTTGGTAACTATTGTGATAGCGTACCAGATCAGTTAGATATAAAGATTTTTGATAAAAAAATTAATAGAGTTGAAAAATATAAATATTTAGGTATTATAGATGACTACAAACTTAAATGGGATAAACATATTAAATATGTGATGAATAAAACAAAGTATCTTGCTTATATCCTACAAAAACTATCTAGAATAATGTCTCAACATCTGTTAAGGACTATATATTATGCTTTTTTTCACTCAGTTATATCTTATGGAAGTATAGCTTTGGGTGGGGCATACTATTGTGTGATGGGCTTATTACAGAACTTCCAGAATAGATTGTTGAAGATTATCTATAGGAATGATTTTACGTTGCAGGGTTACCCAATGAATTTAAGGCAGATTTTTGCTTACGAATCTTTATATTATCATTATGAAATTTTGAGTACAACTTTTAAGAATAGTATAAGTAATTCTAGGAACAAAAGCATATTGATGCCAAAAATGTACAAAAAGATTAGTGATAAGATGAGTTATGTAAGCGCTGTGAAATATTTTAACTTGATGCCAAATGAATTGAAATCTATGTCTACAAATAATGTAAATAGTAAGAATAAAATTAAAGAATGGATTATAAGAAATATGTTATATGAAATGTTGTATTGGTGTGATGAATTTTGTTTTGGATTTATGAGTATGATGGTGATATGATGGTGTCAGTTTGGACTTTTTTGCTAACTGTTAATTTTGAATTACAGTTTTATTTCTTTTAGTTATAAGTTTTTAATTTACATTTCTTTTAGTCAGTAAGTACCAGCTCGCGAACAGGGATATCCTCCCTCTGCGGTTTTTTACTATGTATAAATATACTATGTAAATCATATTACTGGTTTCAATAAATAAATAAATAAAAAGTGTTTATTTTATTTTAAATTAGTAATGTACATTATTAAATACATTTTTCTCAAATAATTATGATATGTAAATTCGAAGTCTTTGATTAATAACTTTTCTACAAATTACACATTTTTAACAATGGATGAACAATGATAACAACTACAACAGTGTTCAGAGGGTATAAATGCGACTTCTACTTCATTATCAAGACAAATTTTACGTCTATTGGTATTTTCTTCAGCAGAATCATTTCGACAAGGTATATCTTGGATGAAGCGACAACGGCCATTCCACTTTTTGTGCTCTAATAGTGGATTTTCATCGATTTCCCATCTACATATTTCTGTAGAACATTCAAAGCAACGGACTTTATCTATTTCACCAGTGTAGTAAACTCCTGCTGCAGCTAAATCTTCAGGTTTTAAAAAACTCGAAGGCCAATTTTTAAAACTTTCAAGACGGTTTTGCTGTATTCGATACATGATCACGTTGAATTATTTGTAAGTTTTTATTCTTTATAAATTAATTACAAAATACTTATTGAGCATCTGCTTCATTAATCCAACTGTTGTGAGTATTGTCGAAACCAAGCCACTTCACAAATACTTCATTTCCACGTCTTCTAAGAATCTGCTCTACAAGATAGTAATCAGGATATTCGACACTTTGTAATTCTTGTTCATAAAATCCTCCAGCTATTGGTTGATCTTTGTAATCCTGCAAGAGAAAAGTAACTGGTTTTGTTTTTCGAACTCGGCGTACAGTAAATATTTCAGTAGACCAGTTGGGTGTTTATCCTTTTTCGAATACTTGTTTTAACTTGCTTACTTGTACTTTATCACCAACTTTGAACTTTGGTTTCTTTTCTATTAAATTAATATTACGCTTGAATCGTCGAAGAACTTAGCTACGTTTTCAGCTTAAATATCTTTCGGTTTCATATTAATAGTCCGATGCTTTTCATCATTGTACTTGTCAATCAAATTGGAGATAATATCAATCCACTTGTAGTTACCACATAAACTAAACTGTTTCCATATTTTGTTTTTGAGCGTACAATTAAAGCGTTAGCAAATAGACGCCTTGAGATTGCTATACGTCGAGTAGAGATTGATTTTATATTGTTGCATGAGATTCTGGAAATTGGTATTATAGAACTCCTTACCTCGATCGGTGTGAAGATTCTTAGGCACTCTACTTTTTGTCAATACAGACTTTATAGCAGCAGAAACATCTATACCAGTTTTTTGTTTTACAGGAACAGCCCAAGCGTATTTTGAAAAAACATCTATAACTGTAAGCATGTATTTGTAGGCTTTGTTTTCTCAAGAATAAGGTTGCATCTCTACCAAATCAGCTTGCCAAGTCTCATCCAAACCTCGCACATCGAACTTTCGACGAGGATAATTACGACGTGCTGGCTTGTGAAGCTCTTCTACAAGTCTATGACGTTGTTCCATCGGTGGTTATCGATTGACTGTTTTGCACTAACAGTGATAATGCCTCCTTTTATAGTCTCCATTTTCAACTGGCTTTGTATGAATTTCTTATCTAGCTCGTCTCTATGCACCTCTACAATTTTATCTAGGTTATTGAGATCACTTCTCAAACTAGATATTGAATCTAATAATTTTTGAACTTCCAAACGTACGATACGCTGTAAAGTATCTAAATTTACAGCTTCATTGAGTTGATTAGGTGATGCAAGATAACAAAGCCTCTTATTTTCTATATCGTATTGTCCATCTTTTGTAAGTTTATAGCCAATACCCGGAGGTCCTCGACTACCCTCACTTCGTTTGAGATTACATCCGAATACATCGACGCTCATTTTGATAATGCATGGTATAGGTGTCTACACCTCAATATATATAGCCTCCTTCACGTAACTCTTCTATAATTGAATGTATCTCATTTGTATGGCTAGGGTTTCCAGCTTCTCTTTCAGCAATGAGTAATCAAAGTCTATCAACGAGTTCGTTTGGATCATTCCAGTATATGTAATCCATTCTCGTATCTCTTCTTGCAATTTTACATCGAGGTAACGATCCTTCTCTTTTTTCAATGAAAACAAAGGACTAATGATACTGTCGAATTTCTTACTTTTGTGCATACGAATAGACTCATCACTTCTGTAGCGACGTTTGTGAGCATTAGTAGTTTCAAGAATCTTCTTGTAATTTTGCATATCATTAGTGTTTATCTGACCTCTATCGGGATTTTCGTAATTAACAATTCTAACAATCCTTTAGTTTTTTGATATTTTTGATCTTTTATAGGAATGTTTTTATCTTCGAAAAATAGAGGTGAGTCACCAATCAAGTAACTATTTCCTCCCTTGCGCACTCCATAAACTTTATCCAATTGTTTTGATTGATCCTCATTGAGCATATGAATGTACTTATTATCAAGCAATAAATCATCTTCTTTTTTTTCTAATTCCTGCTCACTTATAGCTGATTCAAATTCCGTATCAACTTGTCGAATAGTATCGTTTAATGACGTATCTATAGTATCATCATCAATGGATGAAGAGGAAGGAGAAGAAGGCTGCAGAAGGAGGAATAAGTATTATTGTTTTTTATGACTTTTTTTTATTTTTTGTTATGTCACGTATAAAATCTTTATTTTTCTCAGTAGTAGCAACAAGTTTCTGAAGAGGATCAACGATAGGTTTGAATATCTCGCCAAATGCTCTTTCAATATTTTCTTTTCCAAACTTCAACAAATTATTTTTTCGTTTAACTGCATTGCGTGCTTGTACAAGTTGATGTAGAACACCTTTCTTTCGTCGAATGTCAGCCATGTTGACGCTTCAGCGTACAATGATGAATTGTTTTCTTAGGACTATGTGCGCACTATATTTATAGCAAAACAATCAAAGCCTTTTCTATATCTACCAAAATTGATCGAACTACCTTTGTCGATCATTAAAAATCCGTATTTATCATCAGTCCAACACTTGGAGCATAATTCTTTGAATTGCGCGTAAGTCATGTCGGAATTGACGTGATTATCGTATAAGTGTCTCAAATTGACGTGATCTTGACGAAAAATCACCAACAAATTGACATTGTCTCTGACTAGATGTTTTGGAATTCGAGCATAAGATTGACAGAGATAGAAACAATCAACATCTTTGTGTCTACCCATACAGAAGTAAGCTCTGATATTATCTTGTTTTTCACAGACGGCATCATCAAAAATGATAACAGAATTTGGAAGCGCATTATCAGGGGCTACAACAGATTCGTGCTCACTAAAGGGAAAGTATTGTACACCTTCTAAGGGCTCTAGGAGGTTCTTCAAAAACTTGTACTTTGGTTGATTCAAAGACTTGGAGTACACATAAACGTTTTCAAACCTGAGACCATTAGGATGCGTTATTAGTGCTAAGAGACTATTGGTTTTACCACAATTTGTTGGACCGCAAAATACAGCTCGAATACTGTTTGGAAGTAAGTCTCCATGCCTCTTTAATTTCTTCTCATGCTCCACGATAGTATCAAAATTTTCTATCGGTAGCTTAACGGATTGTTCTTTGAAATTCATTATGACAGCACGTCTGACGTACGAATGCTTGACCAGCTATAAATACAGGGCTTTTATACCCAATCCCTCAGTCTTCATTTAGTCTTCGAAGTGTGATGATCATATATAGACAACGACGACGTGGTCACGGTTTTGTCAACAAGCTTCTTAATAGTCTTCCAATCGAACTTCATATACCCGGCTGCCAATACTGTGGACCTGGTACAAGATTAGCTAAACGTTTAGCTAGAGGTGATCCAGGAATCAATCCTCTCGATAGAGCTTGTAAAGAGCACGACATTGCTTATTCACAGAATCGTGAAAACGTAGAAGTCAGAAACGCTTCTGATAGAATTTTAGCAGAAAAAGCTAATCAAAGAATTTCATCAAAAGACGCTAGCTTTGGAGAAAAAGCAGCTGCATTCGCAATTAAAAACATTACGTAAGTAAAGTCTAAATTCGGAATGGGTATGAAGAAAAAAAAGGGTAAGAGGAGGAGAAGGAAGCCTTCTACTACTACTTTCAATACAATGGTAAAGGCTGCATCAAAATCAATTGTTCCTACTAAATGTGCTTGAAAAGCCATTCTGTCAGCTCTAAAAGGTGCACGTAATGCTCTTAAAAAAGCTGGTGGTAAAAAGAATGTAAAAATTTCACGTACTTTACCAGTTCCAAAGAAAGTATGAGGTTTCTTACCATTTCTTATACCAATCTTTGCAGGTTTGAGTGCTGTTGGTGGTATAGCTGGAGGTGCCGCTGGAATCGCTAAACAACAATTAGAAGAAAATAAGAGACATAATATAAAGATGGAAGAAATAGCTCTTGGTAAAGGTCTTTACTTGAAAACATATAAAACTGGTCTTGGTCTTCGTATGAAACCAAAGAATTCTTTAAAAAAAAAGATCCTCAAAGTAAAATTACCTCAAAGAGCACTCACCCATGCTGATCTCATCAAGTATGCGAAAATCCTGAAAATCTCAAATTTTTAAGGAGTATTCATAAGGAATGCTATGCGTATTAATGGACTGCACTATAAAGAATCAGCTGTTAATCTCGATGATGCAGATGGACCTGGAACGCACTGGGCAGCATATCGCAAACAAGGAAACGATGTTGTGTATTTCGATAGCTTCGGTGATCTTCAACCTCTTTTGGATTTAATGACATATCTGAGAGTAGACAACATCAAGTACAATCCTGAGAGGTATCAAGACTTTGATACTTATAATTGCGGTCATCTTTGTCTAAGATTCTTGAGTAATACTCTTGATATATAAAGAAAAGAATGATGAGTATTTGTTCATTATGTGTTCAACAATCATGGTAGATTCATTGACTTTGAGTCTTTCGGGTACATTGTCTGTACTGGAAAAATAGTATTTTCCACCAATTGAACTTTCACCTGACAAGAATTATGTTCTCGGATTAGTTGCTTTCATGACATTTAATTCTATACCTAATATCGACAAGGGTAGTAATCTACTCCACGTTGGACAGGAAGAAATTGTTTTACCGACTGGTAGTTATAAAATTGAGGATATAGAGAATTATCTCAGTGAGACATTGACGACAAAAAGAATCTCAATCAGTATTAAACCAAACAATAATACACTTCGTAGTGAAATAAAATACAATCATTCGATTGATTTTCGACCAGAACATTCGATAGGACCTTTATTAGGCTTTGCAAAACGTGTACTTCCTGCTGACGTCACGAATCATTCAGATTTACCTGTAGCTATTCTCAACGTCAACGCTTTTCGAGTCGAGTGTAATATCGTCTCTGGTGCCTATATAAACGGTCGAGTGCACACGATGCATGAATTCTCTCCTACTGTCCCACCAGGATATAGGATCATTGAAGTGCCATCATAAGTCATTTACCTCCCAGTCTTCGTCAAGAGCATAGATCATTTACAAGTGCGTATACTCGATCAAGACGGGAATTGAATTAACTTTCGTGGAGAAACTATCACAGTTAGACTACATATCAAATCAATATAAAAAATGGGAGTGGTTTATAACAATAAAAATAACAAAGGGTATATAAGTAAATCAAGATGGCATTCGAACATCAGTCGCCATCGACAAGTCAAAGTATTAACATGGCAGAACATTCAGTTTTTGAAAAGCCAAGGTTAAAAAATAAGAGCTCTGGTGGAAAATTACATGCTTAATTTTTTGCTGTTTTCAAAGAAATGGAGGAAATTCTAAACATAAGAACAGGAGTAACATTGGATGAGTCAATAGCTCACTGTGAGGTGCACGCGTACCAGCCTTACACCTCGTCAAATTTCAATAATAACGATGAAATTCGCATATCAATTCAACATCAAGATTTAAATCTTTTGCCTTCGCGGAGTTCTCCACACATAGTGGAAAAATTAACTCAACAAGATGGCACTGCTTTAGCAAGAACTAACTTAGTTAATAACGGCATCTGTCATCTATTCGAGGAAGTTCGCTATGAAATTAATGCTATAGAGATCGATCGCTGTAAGAATGTGGGATTGACCACCGTTATGAAGGATTGGGTATCCACTCAATCCTAGTCAGAGTTTGATTATAGAAAATGCTGGTTGGATTGATATAACGGAAACTCGGAAGATCATTAATAACAATGGCTATTTTGATATTTTTATACCTCTCAGTATGATTTTAGGCTTTGCAGCTTACTGTCTAATCTTACATGATAGAATCATAGAATCCAACGCCATAAGCGGTGATGTCAGAAAATTAGTCTTAAGGAGTGGGGATAGTCTGCAAAGGAGAGGGGATAGTCTGCAAAGGAGTGGGGATAGTCTGCAAAGGAGTAGGGATAGTAGGATATAAGAAAGCGAGAGCGAGCTGAGATCTCATTCCTAAACAAGATGAAATACGCAGTGGACTTACAAGGTTTTAAAAACCCAGGTAAAGAGTTTGTTTTAAAAGAGTTGGCTGTTATTCCTCTTGTTGAGTCGTCAGAACCAACGGTGCATATTTTCAAACCACCTTTTCCTTGGAAAAAGTTAACTACAAAATACAAGCGTGAAAATCTCTGGCTCGAGCTTTGCTATCATGGACTAGCTTGGAATTCTGGAGATCACGACTATACTGGAATAGAAGAAATTCTTCGACAAACTCTGCAGAACGCTACACAAGTTTTTGTGATTGGTAAAGTGAAAAAAGAGTGGTTAGAGAAGTTTGATTTCAAAGTTGTGGATATTAGTGAACTGGGTATTCCCTATTTTGATCAACGGCAAACTGAAACAATCTCTTGTTCACATCATAATTGCATGTATTAAAATACATGTGCTGTTAACAACGTTAAATCAACACAAAAGTTGTATTTCAGTGATTTCAGTGATTAGGTTATGGACTGGGAAGACACTCGTGTAAATACCGACAGTGAATCAGAACTGTAAAAAAAGTTATCAGCATGGAATACTTGGTGAATATGCAGGGTTTCAAACAGTCTGTTGATGACTATATTCTCAAAGAATTGGCTGTAATGCCGCTCAACGATGATACCGAACCTCTGGTACTCCTTTTCAACAAACTATATTCCTGGCGTAGACTTTCGGACGAGTTCAAAGAACAAAATACGTGGTTGAAATATTACTATCATGGTTTGTCATGGAACTCTGGTACCATTACCTATACTGACGTAGGCAATATTCTTAGAGAAGCCTTACATGATGCGACCAAAATTTCTGTCGTGAGTAGCATAACAAAAAAATGGCTAGAATGCTTCAAGTTCAAAGTTTATAACGTCACAGAAATGGGTTTTCCACCAGCTGATAAAATAAAGCTTGTGACTGTTTGCCCTAATCACAATGATACATACAAAGCTCGTTGTGCTCTGCACAATGTCAGACTTATGAAAAAATACTCAACTAAAACTAAATAAGTTGATTTATGCTACCATAGGAAGTAAAAAGGAGAGATAATGCTTAATGGATGTATCTCACAGGTGGAGGGCGATGGTTGTGGCTCTCACCACTTCCTAAAAAAACAAAGTTTTTGTTTAATGTTATCCTATGGAGGAAGAGATCTGCGCAGTAGTCATGGCTCAACCACTACTTAAGAGAACTCTTGAACCAGTTCAAGTCATTCATTTATCAGACTCTGCTAAGTAAACTTAGAATTCTTTATCAGAGAAATATGGATCTTGATAAATTCAACGAGACAGCTCATGGACGCGTCCATCGTGCCATTGGGAATATATTCTCCTTAAAGAAAGATCAGACTTATCATATGAGTGAGTTTAGACCGAGGTTTAGATCAGTTAAATGTAAAGATAAGTTTAGATTGATGGCAACTTTAGATCACGAATAACGCATTTTTATTCCATCTCGTGCGTGCAGAGCCTTACAGGAGAACAAGGAGTTTTACTTCGAGTTGCAAGAGGCCATTAAAAATTTTAAGTTGTTTGTGAAGTATTTAGATGATGACAACAGAAAAGGTCTCGAGTTCTCCTTGGCATAAGCACTTGGAAGTTAACGGAGAGGTATACGAGTCACGGGTGCACTTCTCGGAGTAAGAGGTTCACAAGTGGCGATTCTTGGTTGTACCTCACAGATGGGAGCCAAGGTTGGGGCTCCCATTACTTCCTATAAAAAGCAAACGCATCGTGATTCACACTTATTTCATCATGGGTCAGACTCCAAGTCATACCACTCAAAATTGTTCAGAGTACACTCCTCTTTTTCCACCTGATAAAAAGGTGAGGGATGTGAAAACAACATGGAAAGAGTACTATGAAAAATATAAATCATAAATGCCATCTAAGGATATAAAATATAAAAAACTATAAAGTTTTTAACTAACTAGGAGAGTGTCACACCTCCGGATCACGGATTTTGCTCAAAATTCGGAATAAGTTTTCAGATGATAAAATATGAAAAAAGCTAATGTTATAGTCATAAACACTAAATATTTCCCTAGTTACAGGCAATTGAAGAAAATCACTAAAAAAGTTACTAGATTTTTAAACGCATATAGTTCTTTAGCATTAATAGCTAGAAGCTTAAACCTTTTTTTAAATTAAAGCTGAGCTTGAATCCTTCGAAATAGTAGTTATAGCATGTGAAAATATTATTTTTTCCCAAAGTTATAGCGTAATAAAGATTGGACCTGAATTTTTATTTAAAAATATTAATTAATAATAAAAGCTAAAATTAGATCCTATCTTTATTACGCTATAACTTTGGGAAGGATAATATTTTGATACGTTGTAACTACTTTTTCGAAAGGATTTGAGCTCAGCTTCAATTTGAAAAAAGATTCAAGCTTCTAGCTATCAATGCTAAAGAACTATATGCGTTTAAAAATCTAGTAACTTTTTTAGTGATTTTCTTTAATTGCCTGTAACCAGGGAAATATTGAGTGTTTATGACTATAACTTTAGCTTTTTTCATATTTTATCACCTGAAAACTTATCCCGAAGTTTGAGCAAAATCCATGATCCGGAGGTGTGACACTCTCCTAGTAAGTAGATAAGAATGGGAACAGTGCTTGGAAGTCCTGTGACTGACTTCGGGACATCTCTGAAAAATACCACGCCGATGCCAGCTCACTGAGCTACAATCGGTTCCCCCACCACGAAACCGTATCGGGTCGAGCTCTGGTGATACAGAAATGCTCCCCCCTACCCCATCAAAAAACCCTGGGTCGGTTCTGTATCAATGATACAGAAACGACTGCCGCTTCTAAATCAAGTGATACAGAAACGGCAGCCGCTTCTGTATCAGGTGATACAGAACCAGCCTAGCTTATCTACTAGCTTTCACTGAAATATTCCATGAAGGACTTACGGAGGCTTCCAGTGAGCTTCCACTGAAATATTCTATGAAAGACTTACGGAAGACTCCTGATCGAGGACATATCCATCTTCCGCGAAGTTTCCACTGGAAACTTCCTAAAAGCTTTCATCCTTTCTCCCACATCTTCCGGGAAGCTTCCAGGAAGCTTCCAGGAAGCTTACATGCTGTGTGGGGTTACATACTTGTTGTAAGATGGTGAAAAATAGAAATAATTTTTTAAAATCATTTTCAAACTTTACGAAATCGTATTCCATACTTATTTTCTCTCAAAGGAAAACCCAAAAGCAATTCCAGCCTTGCAGTGCTAGTTCTCTGGAGGAAAAAGTGCTTCTTCAATCAAGTATTCAGTATTCTGATCTTATATATCTGTTTCTTTATAAAAAAACTTTACAAATTTGCTGTAAAATACTATGCAGAATTCTGCAGAAACCTTATGCAGAGATCCTGTACATAATCGCTGGTGCCTTTGTGTTCTGTTTCTGCATTTACTTATAATAACCCTTACATACTTTTGTGTCATATACCCAAAAGATAGCAATCTAGTATTCTTTAAGAACAAAAAATAGTGTCAATTTCTAACGCCCGAGATAAGTCAATTTAGCTTTATGTCACTAAGTGTCGATACCTTAAATTTTGCAATTTTCTATACGAATTTCGAAAATGAAGATTTATAAGGTCAGAACATAATCTATCTGACTCTACTATTTCCACCCTGTTTTCAATTTCTTTTTACAAAAAAAAAAAAAATTATAAAATTACGATCTCCTAATTTTTTATTCAAATTAAGAACAAAGATATGCTTTCTGCTTTTTTATGTATTAACACTGATTTCAATCTAAAAATTGCAATTTTATCTGCCGTTTCTGGAAAATCAATATACACTTGGTGGAAAGGATATTTTTCCGACTGTGTACCTCAAATGGCAGCGCTGCATATTTTGCCACAGACGTAAAATAACTTTGAATCATGCATTGAGTTTCGCATCATAATAATTATTATTTTGTTTTTTATATAGGTTATTTATGCAAAATTCAAATGATTACTACTAAAATTTTATTGCTTATATAATTTTAATTAACGATATTTTATTCTATTTGATTATTGAACTAGGAAACAGAAATTTTATTTTATAAAATTATAATTCAAAACATAAAAAAGTAATATTGTTTGTTTACTGAAATTATACCATTAAGTAATAAGTAATGATGATGCGAAATTTGCTCCATAATTTGGAATTATCTTATGTCTGTGGTAAAATATACGATCTTGCCATGTGAGGTTAACTTTTGGAAAAATATCCTTTCTGCCTAGTGCGCATGAATTTTATAGACCCCCACAAGATTTGTTCTACAGAATGGTTGCAGATTTTATTATCATCATTATATTTTCTTGTAGTTGGTAAAAAAATGGAAAAAGCTGCCCCAAGCAGACCATCAGTAACGAATGTTATCGCCAATTGCTTAGCTTCAAGATTCCCTACCGGTGAAGCGGGTTCCTGCGCATGTCAGTTCAGGCAGCAGAACAAGTCTTTTACTTCTATAGCTTATTTTATTTGTAATACAATAACATTGATATGAAAATATTTTGCAAAAAAATAATTTATCATATAAAAAAAGTTATATTAAATGAAAAACTTGAGAAAAAACAAATCAATGTTGTTAATCACTTGGTTAATTGTATATTTAACTACGAGGACAGAAATTAGATCTTTCTGTCTCGCGTTTATTTCTCGAGGCTTTGCCTCGAGATACAATTTCAATTTTCTTTATGTCTGAGTGGATAATACTACTTTTCTTAATAGCTAAAATTAGCCACTCTAATTAATAATAAATCTAAAAAAATGTCACATGTCTGTATATACTAGCTGACGACAGTGCGAGGCGATGATTTTACTTTTTGATTTGCTCACGCGTCATCTGCAACCCCGCTCTGAAGAACATTCAACGTTATCTAAAAATTCAAATACCCTCTGGCTAATTTCATTTCAAATCGAACAGCCTGTATACACTTAAGTCACCAATCACTGCACCGATAGAGTATGTTATTCTTCTCTGAAAATAAAGAGACACGCATTTTTTTTTGCTGAAATATCAAAATTGCATAAGATATGCACATTTGAAAATTGCATACAAAAACTAAATGTTCAAACTTAAAAATTTGACAATAAATTTAGAGGGCTATCGTTTCACCAATTTTCAATCAATTTTGATAAACCTTTTTTTGTTTTATTTTGTTTTGAGCCCTTTTCAATTCAGTGCAAGAAATTTTTTAAAAAATTAAAAAATGACTGAAATATATGCATTTTACCAAAAAATGCACTTTTTATGCACATACATTTTTCTCAAAAAGGCCATCTTTTCTTTTGCTGAAATTTTTTGGGCTGACAGAAGACCAGATTATCTATCTAATGGTACTTGTTTTATCCCGTATTTTTTTGTTTGGAGCGAGAAAACAGTTCACAAATCTTATTGTTAAAAAATGCTTGTATATACGTTTGGAAGTCTTAAGCAATCTACATTCAAACGCTGTCGCATGCTTCGCTCATCATTTGTATACATTTGTATGTATGTATATACTATCAATAGTGATATATATATATATATATATATATATATATATTGTGTGTGTGTGTGTGTGTGTGTGTGTGTGTGTGTGTACATATATATGTAAATTCGTAATATAAAAATAAATATTTAAAAATGGAAAAAAATAATTCTATTCATGTATATCTATATTATGTATGTTTCGATGTACACACAACAGGAGGCCAACTCGCGAAAAAATACATTGCATAACCAAAACAGCATATTAAAACTATTATATAGGAGCTAGTTATTCTTACACCTGATTTGAAAGGTACTTCTCGGGCTTGTGAAAAAGTAAACAGAACTTTGCAATTACAATGTCCAAAATTTACTTCTAAAAGAATTTTATGTCCCGATTTTTGTCAAATGCATAAGAAGGTAGTTTATTATAAGAGCAGTAGTTTACGTTTTAGACCGTTGTAAGATTCGGCCATTAATTTGGCACGATTTTATCTAGATTTAAAAATACTGCCATCTATTAATGTATGCACAAATTGTTATGAACGTATATCTAAAATGATTTTAAGTGATCTTGAGACTACATCTGATAATGAAATCACTGAACTTTTTAGTGGAAAAGATGATGATTTCATTCCAAAGACACCCGAACAAATAGAGAAATTAAACGAAAATTTTAATACAATTTTACCTGGATGCATGTCATCCCTAAAAAGGAAAACTGTAATACCTCAAAATTTAAGGGAAAATTACGTATCTAAAAAAAGAAAATCCTTAATTTCAGTTTTTTCTGCTATTGTCGGAAGTAAATTAGAATATCCGTATGGTATTTCAGTTCAATCAATAGAATCGCACAAAAGTTCCACTGAAAACTATTGTGATAAGTTTGTAAAAAATTTTAAATTGGCTTTAGGAAAATGCTATTATATTTCGGAGAAAATAAAACTTCTAATTCCACTACCTTCAAAATTAAGCAAAATAAAAATTTGCTCACTCTTCCCGAATATAAGCAAATATATGATGATTAAATCAAGGAATCTCATAAAAAATAAAGGAGTTTATTTGGAGCCATATTTATATACTGGTCATCAAATATAATTAAAATCACATATATTTATTGGCAGAACTGCTATACATGTACTGACTGAAGTGAAAGACAAGAAAAAAAATCAAACATCGTAAGGCTACACTTAAAACTAAAAATATTAAGCGCAAAAATAAAAAAAAGTAAGTAACTATAATTATTTTTTTTATGCGTCCCAACAATGAGAGGCAAGGGGAACTCACTCTAAAAAAGAATTCCGAAGGGAACAGAATTATTCTATGTCCACGTCGTTGTTCCTGGATAGTACTAAAAGAAGAACAGTGTTTAAATGTAGATTGCTTAAGACTTCCGAATGTATATACAAGCATTTTCCAACAATAAAATTTGTTAATTGTTTTCTCGCTTCAAACAAAAAAATACGGGATCAAACAGGTACCATAAGATAGGTAATTTGGTCCTCTATCAGCCCGAAAAATTTCAGCAAAAAAAAAATGGCCTTTTTGAGAAAAATGCATCTGCATAAAAAGGGCATTTTTGGTAAAATGCATGTATCTCAGTCATTTTTTAATTTTTTAAAAATTTTCTTGCACTAAATTAAAGAGGGCTCAGAACAAAATAAAACAAGAAAAGGTTTACCATTGAAAATTGGTAAAACGATAGCCCTTTAAAGTTATTGTCAATTTTTTCAGTTTGAATATTAAGTTTTTGTATGCAATTTTCTAATATGCATATCTTATGCAATTTTGATATTTCAGCAAAAAAAAAAACAGGTCTTTTTATTTTCAGAGTAGAATAACATACTCCATCGGTGCAGTGATTGGTGACTTGAGTGTATACGGGCTGTTCAATTTGAAATTAAATCAGCCTTCTAGAAATCATGAATGATAGATCTAAAGATTTACCGACAAATACAAATGATAAATCTAAAGATTTACCGACAAATACAAATGATAAATCTAAATAAAATACCAATAATAAATCTAAAAATAAATAAACATGATAAATCTAAAAAAAGTAGAAATAATAAATATAGGAATTCATTAAAAAATATGAATAATAAATCGAAAAAATTAAAAAATTTAAAAATCACGGTGAATTGCAAAATGACGCTTAATCCGCAAAAAATCTAACAAATTAAAGACTATTAGAAAAGTGAAAGATAAATCTAACGATTCATAAATAATATGAATTATAAGCATCAACTCATTTAAAATATTAACAACAAATCAAAACTTTAAAGCACTATTTAAACATCGTTGTCAATGCTTCATAGATAATGTAATTCATAACGATTTAATACGTATAAAAATTGACACATATACACATACGAAAATATTAAAAAGATTTCTGTGCATATAAAAATACATCGCGTGTATTCACATTTTAAAATTCACGTTTTAGGACTTCAAATAAGGTTATAGTAACAACATTAGCTGTTGCTATCAGCCTATATTGCGCTGGCATCTTGCGGCCGGCAAAAATTTTTTGCGTTGGAACGTTAGTGCTGCATAAGTTTTGCTGGATGTCACCCCACCCAGTCGAAATTCTTAGTTTCTCCACTTGTTGAACTAGCTGAAACCCGAATTTTCGGCCAAGATATGAAGAAAAATAAAGAATTCAAAACTATAAGCTTAGTTTTCCTCTCGGATTGCCTTATACATGCACGGAAAAAGGTAAATACCATTAAAATCAATACTACACGTAGTATGTATTATTTCTGTGATAAAGTATTGAAAAAAAAATGTAATAGTATAATTTTAATCAATACTATACTTCAAATTTTAACTACTAATGCTGGCATAACTATATTACGAACTGAGTGCATGAATTTCCGCTACGTAGTACCTATTTTTTCGGTACTAGGACTGATATTTCACCTATCCGATCCAGGGGTAAAATTTTGCAGATAATATAATTGCTATATATAGAACTGATTTTCCCATACTAGAATTAGAAATTGATGATTCTAAAATCATTTTTATAATATATAACCCTTTTAAATTACTAATAATTAATTTTCAACTTAGGATGTCAGAGCTGTTAGAATCGATTTTTGCTTTTTTTATTTTGTTGACATCTTTTTAAATTCATTAATCAAACAAATATTCTAACTTATCCGCGCTATAGCTATGTTAGTACAATTATTTTTGTTAAAATAAAAAGTCATTTGAATTTATTTCTTTTATAAACTTGGATTGAAAGTTAGATCAAGCTTGACAAACCTAACCTCGAAATACTATACATCGTAAGTTTGTATATAACTTTTTATGTATAGCACCCCGGTGGATTTCATGAGTTGTCCGCACTCAAGCTTAATCTTACAAATTTCTTTATTGTAGCAAAAAAATTCATCTGCTTTTTCCCGTTTATAATAATCAACTCAAGTTTAAAATTAATAATTAGTAATTTGAAATTTTTACATATTATATGATCGATATTATATTTATTGATTGCTAAAAATTTTTATGCAATTTGATGGTTTTTACATTATGATAAATTAGCTGTATTGAAGTTTCATATTCGACAGCGCCGCAGTAAATATTGTATAGGTACTATGTTAGTAAAAGATAATTTAGTCCCGTAGTACGGAAAAATTCGGTACTATCCCACACAGCATGAAAGAATTTCGAAATAATTTCATGAAATATTACAAGTAATAATACGTTGAAAAAATTTAAAAAGGACTTAAAAAGATAACCATATTCTTTTGAAAAGAATTTATGAAATAATACACAGAAAGATTACAAAGTCTTTACAAAAATAATACCAAGAAGGAAATGAAAGTTAAAATATGAAATATTACACGAATCCTTTCTAAAAGGACTTTGAAATGACTTCTTGAAAGGAAACAAGAAATAACTCAGAAATCTTCCAAAGATTCAAGTCATGAAATAATTTAGAAAGATTTTCGAAATAATCTAATGTATTCTTTCTACGAATCATTTCAAGATACTTACAAAAAGCTTTTATGTAATAATTCCAAGCAAGGTTTTGGTAATATTTCAAGTAATCTTACATGAAATAATTTTAAAACCTTTTTGAAATAATTCATGAAAGAACTTATCATGACGATAAAAGTTATTACATGAATCCTTACTGAAAGGACTTTGAGAGAACTTCTTGAAAGGAAACAAGAAATAACTCAAAAATCTTCCAAAGATTCTAGTCATGAAATAATTTAGAAAGATTTTCGAAATAATCTAAGGTATTCTTTCAACGAATCATTTCAATATACTTACAAAAAGCTTTTATGTAATAATTCCAAGCAAGGTTTTGGTAATATTTCAAGTAATCTTACATGAAATAATTTTAAAACCTTTTGAAATAATTCATGAAAGAACTTATCATGACGATAAAAGTTATTACATGAATCCTTACTGAAAGGACTTTGAGAGAACTTCTTGAAAGGAAACAAGAAATAACTCAAAAATCTTCCAAAGATTGTAGTCATGAAATAATTTAGAAAGATTTTTTAAATAATCTAAGGTATTCTTTCAACGAATCATTTCAAGATACTTACAAAAAGCTTTTATGTAATAATTCCAAGCAAGGTTTTGGTAATATTTCAAGTAATCTTACATGAAATAATTTTAAAACCTTTTGAAATAATTCATGAAAGAACTTATCATGACGATAAAAGTTATTACATGAATCCTTACTGAAAGGGCTTTGAGAGAACTTCTTGAAAGGAAACAAGAAATAACTCAGAAATCTTCCAAAGATTGTAGTCATGAAATAATTTAGAAAGATTTTTTAAATAATCTAAGGTATTCTTTCAACGAATCATTTCAAGATACTTACAAAAAGCTTTTATGTAATAATTCCAAGCAAGGTTTTGGTAATATTTCAAGTAATCTTACATGAAATAATTTTAAAACCTTTTGAAATAATTCATGAAAGAACTTATCATGACGATAAAAGTTATTACATGAATCCTTACTGAAAGGGCTTTGAGAGAACTTCTTGAAAGGAAACAAGAAATAACTCAGAAATCTTCCAAAGATTGTAGTCATGAAATAATTTAGAAAGATTTTTTAAATAATCTAAGGTATTCTTTCAACGAATCATTTCAAGATACTTACAAAAAGCTTTTATGTAATAATTCCAAGCAAGGTTTTGGTAATATTTCAAGTAATCTTACATGAAATAATTTTAAAACCTTTTGAAATAATTCATGAAAGAACTTATCATGACGATAAAAGTTATTACATGAATCCTTACTGAAAGGACTTTGAGAGAACTTCTTGAAAGGAAACAAGAAATAACTCAAAAATCTTCCAAAGATTCTAGTCATGAAATAATTTAGAAAGATTTTCGAAATAATCTAAGGTATTCTTTCAACGAATCATTTCAAGATACTTACAAAAAGTTTTTATGTAATAATTCATGCAATATTTTGGTAAAGTCTCAAGAAATCTTACATGAAATAATTTTGAAATCTTTTGAAATATTTCATGAAATAACTTATGATGAGAATAAAAGTTATTAAATAAATCCTTACTGAAAGGACTTTGAAAAGACTTCTTGAAAGGAAACAAGAAAGAACTCAGAAATCTTCTAACGATTAAAATCAGAAAATAATTTAGAAAGATTTTCGGAATGATCTAAGGTATTCTTTCACCGAATCATTTCAAGATTCATTCAAAAAGCTTTCATGAAATAATTCATGCAATATTTTGGTAAAGTCTCAAGAAATCTTACATGAAATAATTTTGAAATCTTTTTGAAATATTTCATGAAATAACTTATGATAAGAATAAAAGTTATTACATGAATCCTTACTGAAAGGACTTTGAAAGGACTTTATGAAAGAAAACGTGAAAGATAACAGAATCATTTAGAAATATTTTCGGGATTAGTTTATAATTTATCCGCTTGATGGCGGTATCTCTTATTCTCGCAAGCGGTAAGAGTGCTTCCCGTTTCATATATAAGGAAAATAAGAATCTTAAATGGAAACTATAAATTGTTATGCGTGCGATGTCTGTGTTATGATAACTTCGATTTTAACCGCTGTAAAACTATTCGTAATCCTATGAATAATTATATCATCATATATCCGTTATATATATATGTGTGTGTGTATTGATTCTAAATTGATTCTTAAATAATACAGGAAAGAATAAAATTTCTAGAACTTTACACGTCTCTCAACTAAAGATAGATGAAAAGATTAATGCATTATTACTAAAAGAATTCATGGATCCTTACAGAATTCTTTCATTGAAAGGATTCTGTAATAATTCTATGTCCGAGGTATATTTCTTTCAGAAATAATACAATGAAATATTTTTAAAATATTTTATATCAT
Organism: Anastatus disparis; assembly: GCA_017163975.1. NCBI lineage: Eukaryota > Metazoa > Arthropoda > Insecta > Hymenoptera > Eupelmidae > Anastatus > Anastatus disparis. The sequence goes on along the minus strand of JAFFSR010000403.1, from coordinate 149,761 downwards.
TCTTACAGAATACTTTCAATGAAAGATGTATGAAAAGATTTACGAATTATTACCAAAAGAATTCATGGATCCTTACAGAATTCTTTCATTGAAAGGATTCTGTAATAATTCTATGTCCGAGGTATATTCCTTTTAGAAATAATACAATGAAATATTTTAAAAATATTTCATATTATTCTTACAGAATCCTTTCAATGGAAGATGTATGAAAAGATTTACGAATTATTACCAAAAGAATTCATGGATCCTTACAGAATTCTTCCATTGAAAGGATTTTGAAATGACTTGTGAATTCTTTATGAAATATTTTTATGTATTATTTTTAAAAGAATAATACCTCGGACATAGAATTATTTCAGAATCCTTTCAGTGAAATATTTCTGAAAGATTGTAGTCTTTTTATGAATCCTTTCAGAATCCTTTCAAAGTCCTTTCATGCTGTATGGGTATACCACACAATTCTTGGGACGAGTCGCGTTAAAAAATGTACTTATATAGGTCGTTTTAAAATATATACTGAGTATCAATTAAAAAACGACTGGTAATATTCTCTCTAGTACTGACTCAAATTAGTACATTCTTTTCAGGTATTTTCCTTTTTCCGTGTGATACAGTTGCTATATGTACGTTTCAAAGAAAATAAGTTAATTATTTAAAAAGCAAATTCTCAAAGATGGGCATTTCTTATTTTTTCTGGTGGCGCTCCACAACACTTCAAAAATAAAGAAACCTTCAAAAATTGATTACTACATCACGAAGATTTTGGTATTCATGCTGAGTGTCATTCATTTGCTACTGCCCACTGCAAAGGAACTTGTAACGGATTAGGAGCAACAACCAAACGTAATGCATCAAGAGTATGTTTGAAGAATCAGACAATTTTAGATGCTCAAGTTTTGTATGAGTAGGCAAAAGATGCAATAAAAAATATCGGAATAATTTCTGTGCGAAAAAAAGAATATTCACAATACTCCGATTTTCTTGAAATAAGATATTCATCTTTATCGGGATGTCGGAGCTGTAGCAATCAAGTTTGGCTTTTTTTATTTCATCAATATATTTTTAAATTCATAAATTAAACAAATATAATAACTTGTCCGCACTAAAGCTATGCTAATGTTAATTTTTGTTAAAATAGAAAATCATTTGGATTTGTTATTTTTTATGAACTTGGATTGGAAATTATATGTGAAGCTCGACAAACCTAACCTTAAAATACGATACATTAAAAGTTTTAATTATAACTTATTGTGTATAGTATTTTGGTGGATTTCTTGAGTTGTCCGCACTAGAGTTTAATCTTACAAATTTTTTCTTTATGGAAAAAAACTTGATTAAACGCATGATTTATTCATAAGTTAGGATTGGAAATATTATTAGAAGGCGGACAGCTTTTTCATGCTCTTAAAACTAATGAAAGATATTAAAGTATCATGCCTTTATACCAGACATAATCAACAACAATCTTATTAGAAAAACTGTTTCTAATTCAAATGGAAAAAATAGAATAAGAATCTAATTTAAAAAATTAAAGCTTTAATATTAAGATTTTACTTTCCTTATATCATAGATAGAAAAATATTATTCGTGATAAGAAAATATAATTAAGAATAGATCCTTAAAGAGAATTTTGAGTGCTAATAACGAATTTGCTATTGTTCAGTGAAAATCAAAGATAATAATAAATTTGAATTTAAAGCTTTCACGGTGAATGTAAAATATTGTTGGGAATTTTTTTCGGATTTCGACCGCGGGAGTTGTGGTTTAGGATAGCAACGCTTCGTGAACATTACAGTTTACTTCATCAGGGTGAATCTGAATCTGATGGTTTAGACTGTCTCATCGCCATGAATAAGGGCATAATTTTCCAGCGGGGTTTTCTAGTTGAATAGCTATGGAAGTTCCGGTTGAATGGTCATGTGTGTTCCGGTTAAATAGTTATGGGTGTTTCTATTGAATGGTTATGGGTGGTGTCTTTGGGAACATAGTTCGCCATATTGGATTCTGGAAGTAGCCATTATCTCTGTTTAAAGTATTTAGATGTTTTAGTATTTCTGTGGTTCCTTGGTGTTTTCTTGGAAAGTAGGAGTTGGTTTAGCCGAGGATGGTCGTGTGGTTGAAATTTATTTGGTGGTCAGTTTTGATGTGGTGTTCTGCTAATGCTAATTGTGTCAAGTGTTTCAATTTTACCTTGCTGCAGTTTTCTTTAAGTCTTAAGTGGATTCTTCTTCCAGGTTATCCTGTGTAGACTTTTCCACATGATCAAGGTATTTTCTAAGCACCGGAAGTGTGTAATGGAGGTTTTTTGTCTTTAGGGTTGTAGAGAATTTGTCCTATTTTTCTTAAAGGTTTATATACGGTACGGATGTTGTATTTATTTAATATTATATAAATATTTCATCGAAAAAATGAGAATTCGTAGGTGTTCAACTTTTGAAAGTTATTTTATAGATGTCAATCCCAATCTCACCCTCTCTTTTTTATCATTGTTTATTTTATAAATTTTTCCGTTCTTACCAGTGGTAAACTCAGATTTTAAGAAAAAGTGGACACGTCTTCAAAAATATAATTGGGACCTTCCATGAAAAAATGTATTATATCCGTCAGGTAGAATTCGAAAAAATAAAAGACCCGTATTTTTCGTCACACAAATTTTTAACTGCTTCTATCTCTCTGGGTTTTCATTTTTATAATGAAAGAAAAAATTCGTGTCCTTTATTTTTTCTTTTTCTAAATTACGGATATAATAATTTAAAAAAAAAATTTTCCATGCAACATCTTAATTGTCTGAAAAAAGTCGATTTTTTCATAATACCCATAAGGAAAAAATTTCTAGGAATAATTGTGAATAAATGTTATAATTGTAAATAAATGTGAAAAACTATAAATAACTGCAAATAAGTGTTAAAAAATGTCAGAATCGAGACATAAATAACAGTTATTTACAGTTATTTACAATGATTTACTGTTATTCTTACTTATTTACTGTTATTTATATTTATTTACAGTTATTTATATTTATTTACAGTTATTTACATTCATTTACTTGTTTTTACAATTATTCACAGCTATTTACGATTATTTTTAATTTTTTACAATTATTCACAGCTATTTACGATTATTTTAAATTATTTACAATTATTCACAGCTATTTACGATTATTTTTAATTTTTTACAATTATTCACAGCTATTTACGATTATTTTTAATTTCTTAGTTATTTGCAGTTATTTGCATTCTCGAAAATTTTCACAAATTCATTCAATTTTTTTATATATGTGAAAATTTTTAAAAATGTGAATAACTAAATAATTGTAAAAAAAGTATATACTTAAAGTATGAGCGTTAGTTGTTAGCCATAGACTATAATGTATATATGGATTGTAAGCGCTAAGTAAATTAATCATAGACAATAAGATGTTCGATAATTTAGTATAGAGATAGGTTCTTGTTCCTTCGAAACATAGTGGAATAGCGAACTACATAGTATATAAGTCGCACCTCAACCCAAAGAGTCAGTCCTACTTTGAGGTCCAGTTACTCACCCAGCAACTGGTAAATGGTCCGACTATTTACCATTCACTCACCCAGTAAGTGGTAAATGGTCCGACCATTTCCAGTTACTCACCTAGTAACTACTAAATAGTCCGTCCATTTACCATTTACTCACCCAGTAACTGGTAAATGGTCCGACTATTTACCATTCACTCACCCAGTAACTGTTAAATGGTCCGACCATTTACCATTTACTCACCCAGTAACTGGTGAATGGTCCGATTATTTCCAGCTACTTTTTCTGTAACTGGGAACTGGTTAGACCATTTACCAGTTACCCACCCGGTAACTGCTAGCTGATCGATTCGACCATTAACCAGTTCTCCACCCGGTAACTGCCAACTAATTGATTCAGCTAGTTACCCACCCAGTAACTGCAAACTGGTCCAACCATTTCCAGTTCCTCGCCCAGTAACTGGTAAATGGTTCGACTATTTACAATTTACTCACCCAGTAACTGATAAATGGTCCAACCATTTACCATTTACTTACCCAGTCACTAGTAAATGGTCCAACCATTTACCAGTTACTTGCTCTGTAACTGGGAACTGGTTAGACCATTTACCATTTACTTGCTCTGCAAACGGTAAATGGTGCGAGTATTCTCAATTACATGATCATTTCAAATGAAAAACCATTTCCACATTTACAACTCTGCTCGTTATATAACATTATTTTATAGGAATATCAGAAGATATATATATGTGTATATATATATATATATATATATATATATATATATATATATATATATATATATATATATATACATGTGTGTGTATATAAAACCAGTCTTTTGAATGCGCGATACCCCGCGCTCGTCAGTACTGACTTCGGGTCGTATCCGGCGCACGTCAAGGTGTGTGGCAGTCTCACATTGTTACCCCTCCCTTCCATTACCGTATGTATTATAGAAATTGGTCTTTTGAATGCGGCATTCAAAAGAACGGCCCATGCACAAAATATACAGGAGTCCATAGCAGCCTTCGAGCATATACTACTGGAGGAAGCCTCCCAGCTATTAATTGCATTACAAGGCGAAGAGAGAAAAAGCCTCTATTTTGGTACGTGCTATCTCTCTCTCACTTTCTTAGTGGGGAACAGAAGCAGCCAATCAAATCAGGCTAGAGAGAGACAGCACGTACCAAAATAGAGGCTTTCTCTCTCTTCGCCTTGTAACGCTTGCTGCCATTCGAAGGCTTCCTCCAGTAGTATATGCTCGAAGATAGCAGCAAACTGTAGCGCGCATTCAAAAGACCGGTTTCACTTACTTATATATATATATATATATATATAACGTGTTGTAGAGGCCGTGCGTGCATGTGTGTATACATGTTTGTATGTTTCTGAACGTGTGTGTATGTGTATGTACGTGTTTGTTCGTCTTTGTACGTCTTTGTACGTGTGTGTACGTGTATGTACATGTTTGTAGGTGTTTGCACGTTAATGTACATGTTCGTGAGTGTATGCATTTGTGTGCACATGTTTGTACGTGTTTGTTCGTTGATGTACGTGTTTGTCCGTGTATGTATATGTGTGCACGTGTTTGTACGTATTTATACGTGTGTGTACGTATTTGTGCGTGTATGTGCGTGTTTGTACGTGTTTCTACGTTGATGTACGTTGGTGCACGTGTTTGTACGTGTATGTACGTGTTTGTCAGTGTATGCATGTGTGTGCACGTGTTTGTACGTGTTTGTACGTGTATGTATATGTGTGCACGTATTTGCACGTGTTTGTACGTCTGCGTACGTGTTTGTATGTGTATGTACGTGTATGTACGTGTTTTTACGTTAATATACATGTTTGTACGTATATGTAGGTGTTTGTACGCAAGTGTACGTTAATGTACGTGTTTGTATGTTAATATACGTGTTTGTACGTGTGTGTATGTGTGTACATGTGTTTGTACATGTGTTTGTACGTGTTTGTACGTGTTTGTACGTGTTCGTAAGTGTTTCTACGTACGTGTACGTGTTTGCAAGTTAATGTAGGTGTTTGTGCGTGTACGCATGTGTGTGTACGTGTTTGTACGTGTTCGTTCTTGTATGTACGGGTTTTTAAGTGTTGTGTTCGTACGTGTTTGTAAGTGTTCGTACGTGTGTGTACGTGTGTGTACGTGTTTGTACGTGTTTGTACGTGTTTGTACGTTAATGCACATGTTTTTACGTGAATGTACATGTTTGTACGTATATGTAGGTGTTTGTACGCAATTGTACGTTAATGTACGTGTTTGTATGTTAATATACGTGTTTGTACGTGTGTGTATGTGTGTACATGTGTGTGTACATGTGTTTGTACGTGTTTGTACGTGTTTGTACGTGTTCGTAAGTGTTTCTACGTGCGTGTACGTGTTTTCAAGTTAATGTTGGTGTTTGTGCGTGTACGCATGTGTGTGTACGTGTTTGTACGTGTTTGTTCTTGTATGTACGGGTTTGTAAGTGTTGTGTTCGTACGTGTTTGTACGTGTTTGTACGTGTTTGTACGTTAATGCACGTGTTTTTACGTGAATGTACATGAATGTACACTTGGCGGAAAGGATATTTTTCCGAATGTGTACCTCAAATAGCAACATCGCATATTTTACCACAGGCATAAGACAATTTCAAATTATAGAGCAAATTTCGCATCATCGTTACTTATTACTAAATGACATAATTTTAGTAAACAAACAATATTATCTTCTTTTTTCATAATCCGAATTATAATTTTATTAAATAAAATTTTTATTTCTTTCTTTAATAATCATATAGAATCTAATGTTGTGAATTTAAATTATATAAGCAATAACATTGAAGTTGTTATCATTTGAATTTTGCATGAATAACCTATAAGAAAAAACAAAATAATCGTGATGCAGAACTCAATGCATAATTCGAAGTTTTCTTATGTCTGTGGTAAAATATGCAGCGCTGCCATTTGAGATACACATTCGGAAAAATATCCTTTCCGCCAAGTGTACGTGTTTGTACGTGTTTGTATGTCTTTGTACGCCTTTGTACGTCTTTCTACGTGTTTGTACGTTAATGTACGTGTTTGTTCATGTTTGTACGTGTATGTTCGTTAATGTACGTTTTCGTTCATGTTTGTACGTGTATATACGTTAATGTACGTGTTTATTCATGTTTGTACGTGTATGTACGTGTTTTTACGTGTTTGCACATTAATGTAGGTGCTTGTGCGTGTATGCATGTGTGTGCCCGTGTTTGTACGGGTTTGTACTTGTATGTACGTGTTTGTAAGTGTTTATACGTGTTTGTAGGTGTTTGCTCGTTTTTTTTACGTATGTGCACGTGTTTGTATATGTGTTTACGCGATTGTACGTGTCTTCACATGAATGTGCGTGTTTGTACGTTCGTACGCACCCGGTAAATAGCAACTAGTTAAATTTGCCATCAATTTCGTACAGCGTTGTAAATAAGGAAATAGTTTCCCATTCAAAATGGTTAAGTTATTGAGAATACTTGCATCAGTTACCACTTACAGAGAAAGTAACTGGTAAATGGTCTGATCAGTTATTAGTTATAGTGCAATTAATTGGCAAATAGTCCGACCATTTATCCTGATCCTAACGAAAACAAGCTATTACCCTGTAATAGCTTGTTTTCGTCTGCAACAACCCTTGGATTTTTGTTGAACAAGCATTAGTGATGGTTATCGTTAATAACTGGCAAGGAAATTGGGGTTCGTAAAATATAGGATTGCAAAAGTTTCCAGTTATGTACCCAGTAACTGGTAACTGGTCCGGTCATTTACCAGTTACTAGGCAGGTAACTTAACAATGGCCAGACCAGTTTTCAGTTGCTGTGTAAGTAACTGCAAACATTTGCAGCCCAGACTACCGTTAACGAATTGGTGCCTACCAGTGTTGAAAATTACAATATACTAACCGTGGCGGAAAAAATAAAAACAAATGGGAATATCTGTAAATAACTGGAAATAACTAAGAATAACTGGAGGCAACTGTTATAAACTTTTTGGTTCAACACAGAAATACCATTTAGTTTTAGCTGTTCCTTGTTATTTTTAGTTATTTCCAGTTATTCATAGTTTACTGGGCATTACTGGTGCGCAACTTCGAAAAGCTATTTTAACACAGCCTTTTGTATGCTAACGTAATTTCGTAAGCAAGACAATGAAAAGTCTGTGAACGCATCCATACGATGCAATACATACTGTTCCAAATGCTCGCGATATATATATATATATATATATATATATATATATTTTGCGAATACGGCGTGCGCAAACCTGAGAAGCATCTGGAAATAAGTCGATGTATTAGAAAAGTACAAAAAAAGATACTCTTGTGTCTTTTGTGCCAGACGATTGTAAGGACTTTGATAATAACGGATATTACTTCCTCAAAAATCACCACTGTCAACTTCACTGAGGGGCGATTCAACCTATGCTACATATGTATGTATCACGGTGATATGTATGTACGTTCGAACGTAAGTTGGTAGCACTGCTAAGACAAGTCGTCGCGCGCAAAAATTGTATCTACATGGAAACGGAGACTTGAGGTCTTGACGGTTCGACAGACGATTCAATGCGCGCGACGACTTGTCTTAGCAGTGCTACCAACTTACGTTCGAACGTACATACATATCACCGTGATACATACATATGTAGCATAGGTTGAATCGCCCCTCTGTAATCCTTTGAGTCACAAAGGCGATTCTTCAAGAGCTAACATTTTATTTCTGACAGGTTAGATGAAAATATTTAATGCTTTACTATGAATTTTATAAATTGAAATTATTTTCATTATTTTAATAAGATTAAAAGTATTATTTCTAAATAAATTTAAAGTATTTTTTTCATTGTTAAAAAATGTTAAAATAAATTGCTCCGTTTTTAATAAAATTTATTATAATTGAAAATAGATTAATGAATGAATAAGAAAAAATTTTATTTCCAATCAACTTATTATTCCTTAATGAAGAAAATAATATTTGTAATTCAATCTATTCTGAATATATATTCAAACCATATAAATTTTTATTATCATAGACGATCTTAGGCTCCTATTCATAGACCTAACTCAAGTACTGGTTGTTACTTGAACCTAATTCTGTCTTTGTCTCTTCATGATAAGAATAAAAGATAGATGATACAACCGTTACTTGATCTGATAGTTATACTAAAAAAAAAATTTATGAGTATCGAAAAGAATTTTATTGTATCGAATATATTCTTTTGGGTGATCGGTGAAATATTTTTTTTATCAATATCATTTATTCCGTCAGTGAAAATAAAATTTTTAAATATCAATAAAATATATCTCAACATACATAAGATATTTCTTGAACTTAACAATATCTCACACTGGAAATTATTAATTTTATTTTAAATTTATATCTCATAATGTCAAAATAAAAATTATATTAAATAATTAAAATAAAATTTTTTTCCTTCAATAAAATATGTTAATGCATATAAAAAATATTGCGTATTAATTAATTTCTGCGTACCAAATAGAAGTAACTATTCATTGAATAAATATTATTTCTCTATAAAAATATATCTGAATTTTTCAAGCCTAGAAAATAATTTTTTTTCTCAACTTATTATTTTTTAATAAAAAAAAATAATATTTGTTATCTATTTTAAATATATATTCGAACCTTAAAGCATATATTACTGCAGGAAGCACGTTTATGGAAAGAGTGTAGACGAACAAGTAAGAGAAAGAGAGACAGTTTGGGTACCACCTTTTCCTCTTTCCTTTGATAAAATATTTTTATGCATCTAAAATTATTGCGTATTAATTAATTTCGGCGAACCAAATAGGAGTAACTATTCATTGTATAAATATTATCTTTCTTTAAAAATATATCTGAATTTTTCAAGCCTAGAAAATAATTTTTTGTAGAAGAATATATTATTTTGAAAACATGAAACATCACTTTTAAGCATAGAAATAATTTGTTAGAAGTAAATTTAAAATATTAGTTCAAATAAATGTTTCAACAAATTTAAGTTTTTTTTCTGCAATATAAATTTCAATTTTTTTTAAATTACTGAAACTCTTTTAATTCAAAGAATTATTTTTTTATTCAAAGAAATATTTTTTTCAAAACAGTTAAATTTTATTTAAAATTTATTTTTTGTAATTATGTTTACAAATAATTGTTGTGAATTATTTTTTTTTAATGAAATGTACGTTTTTAATCGAAATAATAATTACTTTATTAAATAAGAAAATTTTTGAAGTTTTTCAGTTATATTTTCTTCATTCTGTAAATTATTTTTTTTCCAATTCAAAATCCTCTTTTTAATGTAAAGAAATTTAATAAATTACACCGCTTTTTTGCACCAACAAACATCCTGATGTTAAAAAGAGATAGGTTTATCGAAGTCATAAACTAATTTGTTTAATTTCAAAATTATGTATTTGGATTAAAAAATTATTTGACGTAAGATATTTTTTTCATTTCTATATAGAAATTATTTCAAATAAATATTACATTTTTTCAATAAAAAAATATAGCATTGTTTTTAAGAAAGTTTTACTGACTTTCAACACTATTTTGGAAGTAACTAATTTCCTAAAGTTAATAAGATATTTTTCTAAATTCGAAAATTTTTTTTTTCAAATATAATATTGTATTAAAGAATATTTCAAGGTTTTTTTTATTGAAAAAATTATTTCATTAATTTAAAAATGATTTTTCTTTGACTCAAATGAATTCATTTCTTTGCACCGCATTTATTCAATTCAAAAACAGCTTCTTTAAAGTTAAAAAAACTTTTTACGCTGTGTAGTCACAAATTTTGCGTGAAATTCCGTGATAAAAGGAACGTTTTCACATACTCATTCAATATCATTTCAAAACAATGTATAATCACTATTTTTATGGTGAAAAATAAGGCTTCCTTTTTTTTAAATATTCTGCAGTTTAAAATGAAAGTTCATTCCTTTAATATGAAAGGACAAAGATGAGCGACCTGCTCTAGGATAAATTTAGAACAAACGTGCCTGTTTTTTTAATATCTTACAAATAATACATGTTTTTGATTAACAATCATTGAATATTTTATTACTCATTAATGTCAAATTATTTTTTTCTTTTATGCTATATTATTGAAAAAGCCAATAATTTATGAAAAAATTATATGTTTTTATTACTATATAGTTTTTGAATAACACTAATTTAAAAATTCGTTTCATGACACAATATATAATGAAGTTGAGATTTTGATTCAAAAAGGACAAAAATAAATGACCTATTATAAAACAAAATTTTTAAGGGTTTGCTTTAGACCTATACTTTATCGATGAAATATAGTTTGAAAATAAATTTCTTGTTTTTTCATATGAAAAAATATCAGAATTGTTTGTAATCCCTAGCAGAAATATAAAATGTTTAAAACTGTTTATAAGTGCGAAATTTAGGATATTTAAAACTATTTTGAACAGTTTTAAACATTTTCAAACACTTTCAAAAAGTTTTGAAAATTTCGAAATGATTTCAAACGGTGTTTAATAGTTTTGAATTTTTTTTGTTTAAAAATTATAGATTATTTTAAATATTAAAAATATTTCGAAACAATTTTAAATCAATATAAACTATTTTTTATTAACTCGAACAGTTCTGAATGGTTTTAAAAAGTTTTTAACACCTTTAAACATTTTTAAATAGTTTTAAAAAGTTTTAAAAATTTTGAAATGATTTCCAACAGTGTTTCATAATTTTGTGTTTATAAAAATTTTCTTATATATATTAAAATTTATATAATATATACGAGAAAATGTTCATTTAAGTTTGAAATTATTCTGTATTGTTCAAAACTGTTCAAAAATGTTGAAAACTTTTTATAACTGTTTTAAATATCAGAAATTTCAAACTTATAAACTATTTTGTACAGTTTTAAACAGTTTTGAATAATTTTAAACTATTTGAATAATTTCAAACAGTAATGCACATTTTATATTTCCACTAGGGATTGGAGATATCATTTTCTCCTCTATTTTATTGACAGTGGGTCTCTTGATCGCTGTGGACTAAGACCCGTAATTTTTATTGGCCAGCGACAATTTTCAATTGGTTTTTCCTGGTCTCCTAGTTCTATTCCGCAGAGGAAAATTCAGAAATATTTTTCCAAAATTTTCCCGGGGATTAAACTCCGGTCTACTACAGCATGAGCCAAGAGCCTTAGCCCCTGCGCTACCACCGATTGTACTTATATGTATGAACTTATTTTAAATAAATGAGAATTGGAAGAGTGTAAATATGTATAAATTTCAAGAACAAGCCAAGAAAAATCATCCCAACTGAAAATTTTGTATGAGTTCTAAATAAAATAAATATATGTGCGATCTGACATGAAATCTCATATATATTCGTTGGAATTTGAAAACAAAATAAATATATGTGAGATCTCATGTCAGATCGCACCTTCGAGCATATACTACTGGAGGAAGCCTCCGAATGGCAGAAAGCGTTACAAGGCGAAGAGAGAGAAAGCCTCTATTTTGGTACGTGCTGTCTCTCTCTCGCCTGATTTGATTGGCTGCTTCTGTTTCCCACTAAGAAAGTGAGAGAGAGATAGCATGTACCAAAATAGAGGCTTTTTCTCTCTTCGCCTTGTAACGTAGTTAATAGCTGGGAGGCTTCCTCCAGTAGTATATGCTCGAAGGATCGCACATATATTTATTTTATTTTCAAAATTTAACGAATATACATTTGATTTCATATGCGATCTCATATGTGATCTCACATGGGAGCTCTGACATAGTTTATTTAATTTAAAAAATTTTAAAAATAAAATATGTGTATTACCTTACTTTTAAAGTTTAGACTTAAGTTGCATATAAATTCTCGTTACAAAAACTATGTGAATTGTCTGTATGGATATGATTATATATCATGAGTTGAAATTATATTCGAGCATGATTTAACAATTTTTCAGATTACGTTAGATTCACGGCTGAATTAGGAAAACAAGCAATAAGATTGCGATAATACTCTAAAATAAAAGTAAAATCAATAATTCTTGAGTTATAAAAACCTATATTATTTAAATCTGTGTGATGCAATTGCAAACGATATGTAAAAATAATTTATCAGTATGATAAAAAGATATTAAGTACTAAGTCACTGTCGGTTCATTGAAGGTAGTTAGTCATAATGTTCTAAGACATAAATAAAGCTGCAACTGTTTTTACGGCAACATGCAAATTGTGTAACAATTGGTAAGACGTGTTATGCCGTAAATCTAAACCAGATTCAGCGTGCGTCATAGAACGACAATACCTATTGATTAGAAAAACTGTCATTAATCAGTGAACTGACCCCGAGCCTCGTATACATGATTTCGTCTGTGATATGAAATAAGTAACTCAATTTGTAAATACACAAATTCTGTACAAACCTTTGTATACGAACGGCATTGCTCCAGACCTCACTGAAAAGTGATGGCCTTCTCCAGTGTAAAAGGCGATATGCATAATTGTAGTGACTAGTTTCTTAACTATTACTTGTAAATATCGTCTTAATTTTTGTAAAAAATTAGATTGTTTTTGGTATTATTTATTCGCGAAGTATAATCATGCTCGAATATAGTTTGAAACCATGATTTATAATAGCATGCTTTAGATAACGATTGTTTTGTAGATGTAAAGGACAATTATTTAATCGTAATGTTAGAATATTTAAAAATTATTTGAATTATAGACCGAATTTTAGATTTTATGATTCGCAGTTACTTGCTCTGTAACTGGGAACTTGTCAGATCATTTACCATTTACTTGCTCTGTAAATGGTAAATGGTACGAGTATTTTTTATTACTTCACCATTTTAAATGAAAAAACCATTTTCTTATTTACAACTCTGGTAAATGGTCGAATTAGTTCGCAGTAAGTGGTTGGGTAAATAATAAATGATTCAACCAGTTTGCAGTTATGATCTGGGTAAATGGTAAATGGTCGGAACAGTTACAGAGCAACTGGTAAATGCTTGGACCATTTACCAGTTACTGAGTGAGTAAATGGTAAATGGTCGGACCATTTACCAGTTACTTGCTCTGTAACTGGGAACTGGTTAGACTATTTACCATTAAACTAGTTACTAGGTGAGTAACTGGAAATGGTCAAACCATTTACCAGTTACTGGGTGAGCAAATGGTAAATAGTCGGACCATTTCCAGTTACTTGCTCTGTAACTGGGAACTGGTTAGACTATTTACCATTTACTTGCTCTGTAAATGGTAAATGGTCCGACCATTTATCATTTACTCATCCAGTAATCAACTAGACCGACCATTTCCTATTTACTTATCCAGTAACTGGTAAATAGTCCGACCATTTACCAGTTGCTTACTCGGCAAATAGAAACATTTACAGCCCGGCTCCGGTTACAATGCAAGTGATTGCTTGTGGTTGTAAAACAAGTTTATCTCGTTAACCGCCGATTGCGCTGTACTATAAGATTGCTTGTAGTCAGGGAACAATGAAGGTTAATGCGATTTAAGATTTTTAATCTATTTCCGTTTCAGCGGATGTGCATCAGTAAAATAAGACTTATTATTGAGGCTATTGCGAATTAGTGTTTTAAACGTATCTAATAGTTAAGGTGAAGCATCCAAATATGCTATAGAGATTATGTAGAACTAAGAGCAATTCATTATTTTCTTTTATTTTAGACGATTAAGTAACTTCGATAAATTAATTATCTATTGGATTCATTGTTACTTACAATAAGTTTATCCATGAGAATATATTAAGAGTTAAATTAATTTTTTTTTGTAATGATTTAATTAAAACCGTAAATTCGAATACTGGATTGCTAAAACGTCCATCACTTCTTAACCTAAAAACCTAGATTGTCACGATTGTAAATAATTATGAATAACTGCAAATAGCTGTAAGAAACAGTGAATAATTGTAAATAATTATGAATAATTGTAAATAATTATTAATAACATATAACTGTGAAAGATTATAAAGGATTGTAAATAACTGTAAATATTCTAGTGGAAATCGGATCTGTGAATAAAAAGGAACAACTGGAAATATCTGAATAAAACTGTTATAAACTGTTCAGTTTGAGATAGGATTACCAGTTAGCACCAGTTATTCCCAATTATTTCTACTTATTTCAAGTTATTAATAGATATTCCTAGTTTTTTTTAGTTTAGTCGAGAAATAATTTGAAAAATTAGAGATACTAATAACAGTTATTCCCAAATATTTTTAGTTATTTCTAGTTATTTTGAGTTATTTTCAAATGAATTGAAAAATAATATAAATATTTGAGGTACTAATAACAGTTACTCCAAGTTAATTCCAGATATTTACATTTAGTCACGGTTATTTAAAGTTATGTATAATTTCGCTATAATATCATTTTTATTATTTTTCAAGTAATGTGAAATACTCTGCTTTCTCTATCTCTGAAAACGATTGCACAAAATGCACATATAAAAGAATATAAGAAAAAAGGGCAAAGATTTTATTTAATTTAGACCAAATTTAATTCAGACCCTTAATTAATAATTTAGACAAATTTAATTTAGACCCGTTTGTGGTACGGACCTCATGCCGTACTCACTCCAGGGTCTCCTTATGTTGAGTGTTAGTAGATAGTTATAATCAACCTCTCATAGGCCAAAAAACCCTCAAGACTTTCAGTCTTATCGAGAGCACAAATCAATAATATTTGATTACTTTAAATTTATCAAAATACAGTATCAAAACGCTTGTCACTACTTTTATTTCCTTTTTTACAGAGTTAAAGCAATAGTCTGTTTAATTATTATTAACTCTTAATTTGATTTCACTTGCAACTTATAATATTTAATATAAAAACTTTATTTGTTACATTTAGGAAAGCAAAAGAAAAGTAAATGTTAATTATAAAGAACAGCTCGCTATTTCTACTACCGGTACAGAGTTGGGATTCTATACTTAACTTCATGCAGGCCTGTAGAAATTAGCGAAAGGAAATAACTCTTGACAAGTAAATACATTTTAATTTAGACTTTATTATTAGAAAGATGTCCAAAGAGTGCCATACAATGATTCGGCTTCGATCTGCTTAAGCGTCGATCGAGCTGCCGCGGCTGCAGTTCTCCCCTACCGCTAAGTAGAAGGAATAACTTTATATGTTCTACATGATACTATTACAGGTGCGCTTGGATATGTACTAGCGTACGTCACTTTATAGGCGTGTATCGGCGCACATCCTAGTGCGTACATATATTCTTTTGAATTTCCATTTTGCACGCCGGTATAGCTCCTAACTGCTACACCATGCCGAAGTGCAAGATAGAAAGAGACAGTGTTTCACGTGAGTCGTCTATACTTATACTACAAGGGTATGAATTAGAGAGAAAATAAGTTCATTACTGATTCTCTTTTATTTTATTCTTTTTTTTTCAGCTTATTTTTTCTCTAATTCTTTTTACTTTTATACATTATATTTTAGTGAGCTTACAGTATTTTTGATTTTTTAAATTATTTCTCAACTGAATCAGAAATAACTGAGAATATCTGTGAACAATTCGAAATAACTAACAATAACTGGTGCTAACTGGTATTTGTGTCTCAAACTGAACAGTTTATAACAGCTATTTCCAGTTATTTCCAGTTATTCACAGATATTCTCAGTTACTTTTAGTTTTTTTTTCCACTTGGGTAATTGTTAATAATTGTAAGTAACTGTAAATGATAATAAAAAATAGTAAATACCTGTAAATAACTGTAAATAACTATTATTCATTTAACAGTCATTTACAATTATTTACTATTATTTACAGTTATTCACAGAAATTATTTCCATATGAATAAATATAAATTTGGGTTAAAATTAGTACGACGATTAAAAAGAGCAGAAAATTTTACGACGAATTATGATTTTTCACATTTTTTTTAGTATAATTAAAGTCTGAAAAGAAATTATTTCTTGAAAATTATAATCCGTAACTAAAATATCTTTTGCTTATTGGACTGAAAAAAATTTGGAATATCATTTTTGCTTTATTTCATTCATAATTTAAACATAATTTATCTTAAGATACAATAATACTTTCAGGAATAATCGATTTCATTTTTAGTCATGGAATAATTTTTCGAATAATGCTAACAGTTCAAGAAATAAGACACGATCCGCTTTGAACTGCCCAAATAGCTCCGAAGCTTCCAGGAAGCTTCCATAAGAGGTTCGGAAACTATCCGAAAACTTCCATGTAAGCTTCCTGGAAGCGTCAAATGTCCTGCGACTTTTCATTCAGAAAGATTCGATGGAAGATTCCAGGAAGCTTCCGTGGTAGAAATCAGTAAGCTTCCACGGAAGGTAGCATAAACGTCTTTTTGAATCTTACAAGAAGTTTTCAAGGAAGATTGCCGCAAGGTTCCGAAAGTACTTCATGGAAGCTTCCACAGAATAATGCAAAAAGCTTACATGCCAGCTTCCGTGAAAGCTTCAATTAAAGCTTCCTGGAAGCGTAAAATGTCCCGCGCACTTTTCTTTCAGAAAAATTCAATGGAAGATTCCAGGAAGCTTCCATGGAAGCAATCAGTAAGTTTCCATGGAAGCTAGTGTAAAAGCCTTTTGAATCTTACAAGAAGCTTTCAAGGAAGATTGCCGTAAGGTTCTAAAAATACTTCATGGAAGCTTGCATAAAAAAATGCTAGAAGCTTACAGGATGATTCCAGCGTAAGGTTTCCCGGAGGCTTTGGGGAAGTCAACAATTCAAATATCATTTGGTTAATTTTATCCTTTTTCACCGTTCGAAAGGTATTGTGTTACGATTCTGGTCAACATTCTATTTTTCATTTTATATTTTATAAATATTTGCTGTGCAAAACACATATTTACTTACAACATACTATTTTATATACTATTATATCATATTTATACTTCAATACATATTCACTTATATTAGGATTTAGGTATAATTATAAAGACGCATTTACATTTTTAGGACAGGCGCTGTGGGTACATACTTAAAATCGTCAACGTTTGACTTATATAGTAAGTGTGGTATCATCTCACCACTTAGGGACAAAACGCCCATTCAACGCGTATCCCCCTGTAGGCGTAACTGCGAATCGAAGGTGACGGACTTGTATGATATCTGTCGGTAGTTCGATTCCCGACTAAACATAATTTTTTTTTTTTCATAAATTATGTTGCATATGTATATATTTCACTATTTTTTTAAATTTTAATATTTTTTATGTATACAAATAAATGTATATGTACAGTCGACGGTAATATATTCTATGATAATTCTTTTTTCAAAATTTGAAAATTAACCTATAAAAATGAGCGAACTAACGGAATCATCCAGTAAGATTACGTTATTTTGAAATTGCAGAAAAAGAATTATCATAGAATATGTTACCGTCGACTGTACATGTACCTACGTATTATTCACACACAAACATTTCCATGCTATCTGAAGTCGAAAAATTCATTTTATATAGATTTTAAAATAAATTTATTTGAAAAAACTCAAATAAATAATACAATACTCTTTCTCAAAACTTTATTCAATTAAAGACTTTTCTTTAAAAAAGCAACAAAATGGTTTGTGTGCTTATTTACTAACTTAAATTAAAATCAAAAGAAAATTTTATCCAAAGTTATACAATTATAGAAACTTTTAATCATTTAATTTGTAATCTGTTTTATTCGTATTCATATAATAATCCGTTATTAGATTTAAGTATTAAGAGCAGGCCGGATTCGCTGTCCTTGTCTAATTGAAATTTTTGTTATTTACTCAAGTATTAATCGGCGTATCTGCAAATTGAAAGTTAAGCGCAATAGATATTATTATTACAAATATTTATGCACAAGAAGAAAAAAATCTACCGATTTGTTTTTGAGAAAAGTAAGGAACGCAAAAATATTATAAACATAAACTTTTACTTCGGTGTCCCTTACTTTTCTCAAAAACAAAGCGGTAGAATTTTTTTTTCTTGTGCATAGATGTTCATAATAATAATATCTATTGCGCTCAACCTTTAATTTAAAGATACACCGATTAATACTTGAGTAAATAACAAACAACTCAATTGTTACTCGTTCGGTATCAGGATCTACTCCGGCCTGCCGTTAAGACTAGGCGGGAGTAGAATCTGTTACCGACCGAGTAACAATTCAGTTTTTTGTTATTTACTCAAGTATTAATCAATGTATCTTGAAATAAAAGGTTGAGCGCAATAGATATTATTATTATGAACATCTATGCACAAGGAAAACAAATTCTACCGTTTTGTTTTTGAGAAAAGTAAGGAACCCCAAAGTAAAAGTTTATGTTTATAATATTTTCGCGTTCCTTACTTTTCTCAAAAACAAAGCGGTAGATTTTTTTGTTCTTGTGCATAAATATTTGTAATAATAATATCTATTGCGCTTAACCTTCAATTTGTCGATACACCGTTTAATACTTGAGTAAATAACAAAAATCTCAATTAGACAAGGACAGCGAATCCGGCCTGCTCTTAAAAAGAATATCTTTATACATTAATTTAACAAAAAAGACTATATTTTTAATTTATAAAATTGATGGGGGATCATTATATAAATACGGAAAAAGCAGATTACAAATTGAATGAATTAATTTTTATAATTATGTAACTTTGGGTAAAAATTTTTTATTACTATTAATTTTTAGTTAGTAAAAGAACACAAAATATTATGCTTTTTGAGGAAAAATCTTTCATTTGATTAAAGTCATATATTCAAAACATTGTAAAGATATTTAGACTTTGTAATTAATTTATTTTATTTATAAAATTTTATTAAATTAACGATTTCCTCTTAAAAAAAAACATATTTGTTTGTGTTCTTTTTTATTAATTAAAATCAATAATAATAAAAATTCTTTATCGAAAGCTATACACAATTAAGAGGAGGTCACGTATCTCTGTCCTTTTCTAATCAAAAAATTGAGTTTTTTACACGAACTAACAACTTTAGCAAAAAATGAAGAGAAAGCCGCATCTCGTAATAAAAAGAGCAATATTTTCTTTGATAAGAAAGAATTAATTTTATTACTTCGTTTTCAAGAAAACCTTGAAAAACCAAATTGTCCACCCTAACCTCTATGATTTAAGTTTTTCAAGGTTTTCTTGAAAACGAAGCAATAAAATTAATTCTTTCTTATCAAAGAAAATATTGCTTTTTTTATTACGAGATGCGGCGTTCTCTTCATTTTTTGCTAAATTTGTTAGTTCGTGTAAAAAACTCAATTTTTTTATTAGAAAAGGACAGAGATACGTGACCTCCTCTTAACAACAAATTTTTAATCATTTGAAATGTAATATGTTTTACTTCATATTTAAATAATCTACCATAAATTTTGTAAATTAACAGCAGGCCGGAGTAGAATCTGATACCGACTGAGTAAAAATTGAGTTTTTTGTTATTTACTCAAGTATTAATCGGTGTATCTTCAAATTAGAGATTGAGCGCAATAGATATTATTATTATGAACATCTATGCACAAGAAAAAAAAATTCTATTGCTTTGTTTTTCAGAAAAGTAAGGAACGCTAAAGTAAAAGTTTATGTTTATAATATTTTCGCGTTCCTTACTTTTCTCAAAAACAAATCAGTAGATTTTTTTTTTCTTGTGCATACATATTTGTAATAATAATATCTATTGCGCTTAACCTTCAAATAGCAGATACACCAATTGATACTTGAGTAAATAACAAAAATCTCAATTAGACAAGGACAGCGAATCCGGCCTGCTCTTAAAAAGAATATAAGATATTAATTTAATAGAAAAAAAAGACAATATTTTTAATCTATAAAATTAAATTAATGTAAGGCAGACACTTCACCTGTACTCATAAATGGTGCCTAAATTTTCATTTTA
The DNA here is from genome assembly GCA_017163975.1 of Anastatus disparis. Lineage (NCBI taxonomy): Eukaryota > Metazoa > Arthropoda > Insecta > Hymenoptera > Eupelmidae > Anastatus > Anastatus disparis. The sequence continues at coordinate 129,365 of JAFFSR010000403.1, read as the reverse complement.
GTGTAAAATTTTAGAAAAAAAAATGCATTAGTTTATAGTATGTACCATGAAGATTATTTGAAATTTTTAAATAAATTCATTCATCAGTTATTTAAAATGTTGAAGTGCAATGATATATATGAAAATTATTCGATTTTGTACCAGGAATACAAAATTCCTATAAATGAAGGAATAGATTTATTTCAAAATTCAACTAAATAATTTTCATGATATTTACTACAAACTAATGTATTTTTTTTCTGAAACTTTGCAATAATTTTCCGTGAACATTAATATAACCTTCCTGTAATATTCTGTTAAAAGCTACAAAAAGTTTTAATAGAATTTTCCGCAAAATGTTACTGCAAGCTTCCTGCAAAATGTAAAGTAATCTTCCAAATAACATTTGGATATAACTTTTCAGAAGCTTACAGGAAGCTCTTGTAATATTCCATTTGGCGCTCATGAAATATTACATGTAAGCTTTCCTGAACCTTCCATAAGGCTGACATAAAATATTCCAATGGAATCTTCCTGAATCTTTTATTTAGCTTCCGAATAGCTTACAGGAAATCTTCCCGATAAGTTACTGGTAACCTTTCATAAAAAATAAAATATTTTTCCTATAACATTCCACGGAAGGCTGCAGGAAGTTTAAATGGAATCTTGCACAAAATATTACTGGAAGCTTCCTGCAAGATATAATATAATCTTCCGAATAACGTTTCTATAATATTGCATGTAATCTTTTAGAAAGCTTACTGGAAGCTATTTTGTAATGTTTCATTTAGCCCTCATGGAATATTACATGTTAGCTCCTCTGAACCTTCCGTAAAGCTTATATGAAAGTTGAGCGCAATAGATATTATTATTATTATGAACATTTATGCACAAGAAAAAAATTCTACCGCTTTGTTTTTGAGAAAAGTAAGGAACGCCGAAGTAAAAGTTTATGTTTATAATATTTTCGCGTTCCTTACTTTTCTCAAAAACAAATCAGTAGATTTTTTTTTTCTTGTGCATACATATTTGTAATAATAATATCTATTGCGCTCAACCTTCAATTTGCAGATACACCGATTGATACTTGAGTAAATAACAAAAATCACAATTAGACAAGGACAGCGAATCTGGCCTGCTCGTTAAAATTTAAGATTTAAAATACTTAAACTCAAGATAACGGTTACTGTAGTTTAGCAATACGCTTATTAAAATTCAATATTATAGTTGAAAATATATTAATATTTCATGTTGAAGAAATTATTAAAGTTGATGAATACTCAAGTTACTAGAATTTAGTCATATAATTGCAAAATTTGAATATTATAATTAAAGATATATTAGTATTCCACGTTAATGGAATTATTATTAAATCTAAAAAATACTACTATTAAGAGCAGGCTGGATTCGCTGTCCTTGTCTGATTGAGTTTTTTCTTATTTACTCAAGTATCAACCGATATATCTGCAAATTGAAGGTTTAGCACAACAGATATTGTTATTACGAATATTTATGCACATGAAAAAAAATTCTATCGCATTATTTTTAAGAAAAGTAAGGAACGCTGAAGTAAAAGGTTATGTTTATAATATTTTTGCGTTCCTTAATTTTTTCCGGAACAATGTGGTAGAATTTTTTTTTCCAGTGCATAAATATTTATAATAATGATATCAATTGCGCTCAATCTTCAATTTGCAGATTCATCGATTAATACTTGAGTAAATAACAAAAAACTCAGTTAGATAAGGACAGCAAATCCAGTCCCCTCTCAAATGTGGTAGTACCAAGCTCTACCGCTATGCACGCTTCTACCATTAAGTGTAATGAATTCGTTAAGGTTATACTCGGTCAGCTAGATTTGAACACAGGAAAATGAGGTGCGGAAATCGAGCGTGACAAAGTTATTACGTGTTATTCATGTCGGGAGGTGGTGAGAAAGAAATATGAGACTTGAAAAGTAAAAACGAAGTAAAAAAGAAAAAGCGACGCTAGAAAAAACTCGCGCTGAAATCGAAGAGGCTCAAAAGCAGCTTATTGCACGAAGGCAACAAATTTTAGCAGAGTCGCAAGATATTAATGCAAGGCGTGCAGAATTAGCGAGATAAGAAAACGAAGTAACAGTGAAAAGCATGTCAGTGAATAATTATCTAGGAAACACCGAAGAATTCTCAGAAGGCAATGATTGGTCGGTTTGGACGAAAAGGCTTGAGGTATTCTTTAAAGCAAATGACGTTACAGGCGAAACAAAGGCTTCGTCATTGTTAATATTCATGGGAAAGACAAGTTACAGCTTGTTAAGAAATTTGTGCGCGCTGGATGCTTTGTCGACAAAAACATACAAAGGATTGTGTGATGTAATGAAAAAGCACGTGCAACCAGCTTGAAGTGAAATTACGGAACGGTAAAAATTTTAAAAATGCGTTCAAAGTAAGAGTGAGTCAGTTGGTAGTTTCAACGCAAGATTAAAAGCACTAGCGACGTATTGCAAGTTTGGTGCTGAATTAAAAAATAATTTGCCTTACCAGTTTTTATGGGACATTCAAAACGAGGTAATCAAGAAAAAGCTACTAGGAGAGGAGAATCCCACTTTAGAGAACGCACTGGAAATAGCGTTAGCAATAAAAACAGCAGCAGGTAACGCGGCAGGTATAAGTTTGCAGGAATCGACATCGTCCATAAATTTTGTCAACGAGAAAAAAGCAAGCAAACAAGAAAGCATGGAAGAAGAATATGTTAAGAAAGAAGAAAATGATGATTCAGAAAAAGCAAGTAAGCGTTGTTATTGCTGTGGGAATAGAGGAAATTACAAGGAGAGTGTTTCACCTTCGGGTCACCGTTTTTGCTCAAATTTTGAAAATGTTTTCTAGATGCAGAAATATGAAGAAAGCCAAAATTTTAGAGGTCAACGCTCAATATTTCCCTAGTTTCAGGCCATCGAAGAAAATCACTAAAAAAGTTACCAGATTTTCAAACGCTTATAGTTTCTCAGCATTATTAGCTAGAAGCTTAAGAGGCGGCCGTATAGTTCTGTCCTTGTCTAATCTGAATTTTCGTTATAATTAGTAAACTAAATATTTTTATACAAAAGTAAGGGCAGAGCCCAATAGATTTAAGGATGAATAGACGATTCTATTCTATGAAAAAATATAAAATTTTCATTAGTTTTCGAGTGAAGTCTGAAACGGAAAAAGAGTTAAATTTGATTGAAGTGTTCAACTCTTTTCCGTTTCAGACTTCACTCGAAAACTAATGAAAATTTTATATTTTTTAATAGAATAGAATCGTCTATTCATCCTTAAATCTATTGGGCTCTGCCCTTACTTTTGTATAAAAATATTTAGTTTACTAATTATAACGAAAATTAAGATTAGACAAGGACAGAACTATACGGCCGCCTCTTAAGCCTTTTTTTTAATTTAAGCTGAGCTCAAATCCTTTCGAAATAGCACCTATACCATCTCAAAATATTATTTTTTCCCAAAGTTAGAGCATAATAAAGATTGGACCTGAATTATTTGTTAAAAACATTAATTAATAATAAAAGCTAAAATTGGGTTCAATTTTTATTATGCTATAACTTTGGGAAAAAATAATATTTCGATATGCTATAACTACTATTTTGAAATGATCAGCTTTCATTTAAAAAAAGGTTTAAGCTTCTAGCTAACAATGCTGAGGAACTATAAGCGTTTAAAAATCTAGTAACTTTTTTAGTGATTTTCTTCGATGACCTGTAACTGGGGAAATATTGAGCGTTGGCCTCTAAAATTTTGGCTTTCTTCATATTTCTGCATCCAGAAAACATTCCCAAAATTTGAGCGAAAACGGTGACCCGAAGGTGAAACACTCTCCTTGTTAGCCAGAGATTGACGTTTTCGTCAATAAACGTGTAATAATTGTAAGAATAAAGGCCATTGGGCTAAAGCATGTAACGTGGAAGTACAAAGGCGTACGGGAATGCGCGAAACCAAAAGAATAAAAATACAGATAAATTGAAATATATTGAGGAATTTGACAACCTAGACTTACTGGATGATTTTTATTACTTTGCAAGCGGCGCTGAATCGGATAAGTTGTTTTTGGAAATATACGTTGACGAATCGCCGGTTAAATTTGAAATCGATACGGGCTCACCAATCACAGAAATTTCATCGAAATTTTATGAAAGTAATTACGCTGCTATAGAATTGATACAAATACCGAAAACTTTTCGTGACTACGTTAAGAAATTAATGTATCCATTAGGTTGCATTAGAGTAACCGCGAGGTATAAAAATATGACTGAGTTGCTCGAAATATTTGTTTTTCGCGGTAACAGCAAGTCTATTGTAGGACGTAAATGTTTGACGTTTTAAAATTGTAGAGAAAATATATAACGGCGATGATGATTCCGCGAAAAAAGAACAAGTAAACAGTTTGCTGAAGCGAATAAAAATATAGTCAAAGAATTTAGTAACGTATTTTCGAATAAGTTAGATACGTATACAAAAAAGAAATTTGAAATAAAGTTATAAGAGAATAGGAAGCCAATTTTCATTAAAGCTAGGCCCGTTCCGCACGCCATAAGAGCTCGTTTGGATACAGAGCTAAATAGGCTAGTAAATAAAGAAATTTTAGTCCCGGTCTATTGTAGCAAGTGAGCCACCCCAATCGTGCCAGTCATAAAAAAGCGGTAGTTTAAGAATTTGTAAGAATTATAGAATCACGCTCAATCAACATATAGAAATTGATAAGCATCCAGTGCCGAGAATGCACGATGTATTAACACAGCAAGTGGGAAATATAGTAATGTCAAAACTTGATATAATGCAGACGTATCAGCAGGGGGCTTATTCAGTAATACCGTAACGTCTAACTTCAAGTTTAACGCGCGCATGCGTAGTAATTATTATTCAGCAAATACTATTGAATATCGCGAACGTTATCAGGGATCATGTTTACGCAACGACAAAAATCTTCTAAACTTAAGGGCACAAAACATCTTTTCCCTCTGCTAGTAAAAAAAGATATGTATTAATTAGATTTAATTAAATTCTTTGTAAATGGAAATAATATTTAAAAGTAGACTAAAATACCTTCATTTTAAGCTTTTATAAGCTCATTTTGCTTTAGTTTTAGTCCCATATTCATTCGATGAATTCTTGTTCTTATAATGGATCTACCGTAAGATTTGAGCTGAACCGCTGGATGGATCTGACTTTTCCGAACTGATTTAACTTCAGTATTAGCATCATTCTTGTGTGGATGAGAGAATTTGTGAAACGCAAAAAATTTTCTACTTTTCAACAAAAAATATTAATTTATTAAATAAATTTTTATTTTTTTACCTTATTTTTGGATTTTTTAACAACTTCTTGTCATTCGATTTTAAAACCCTCCATTCACGCGAGAATGATGCTTATAATGAAGTTAAATCAGTTTGGAAAAGTCAAATCCATCCAGCGGTTTAGCTCAAATCTTACGGGGCAGCACCCAAAATTTTAAAAATTCAATATTTGAGAAAAACAGCTTTAAGAGCAGGCCGGATTCGCTGTCCTTGTCTAATTGGCATTTTTGTTATGTACTCAAGTTTTAATCGGTGTATCTTCAAATTAAAGGTCGAGCGCAATAGATATTATTATTATGAACATCTATGCACAAGAAAAAAAATATCTACCGGTTTGTTTTTGAGAAAAGTAAGTAACGCCAAAGTAAAAGTTTATGTTTATAATATTTCCGCGTTACTTACTTTTCTCAAAAACAAACCGGTAGATATTTTGTTTCTTGTGCATAGATGTTCATAATAATAATATCTATTGCGCTCGACCTTTAATCTGAAGATACACCGATTAAAACTTGAGTAAATAACAAACAACTCAATAGTGACTCGGTCGGTATCAGGTTCTACGTCGACCTACCGTTAAAGTTTTTAATTATTATATCTTAAAATTATCAATGCTATACTTATCTTTCATAAAATAATTCTTTTCTGGTATTTCTTATTTATATTAGCTAACAATATAAAAAAGAGATACCAGACAAGAGAACCTTGTTATCGACTGGATAAAGCTGAAATGCAAAAAGATATGTTATTAAAATAATCAATAAAAATAATCTTTCTTATTATAAGATATTTTGTCAGTACTCACCGTTATTCACCAATGAAACTATGTATTTGTTGTAAGAATCAACAAATACATAGTTACTTGTTACTCTGATGGTTGTTAGAATCACTCGTACTAACCTTGAATCAGCTAGAAACTAAGAAATATTATTTAATATGGAGTAATCATTTTATATTTTATAATTCAAATTCAAAATTAAGAAATAAAATCTAGATTTAAAATTTATATTTTGATTAATATTAATATTTATAAATAGAATTTATATCTAAATATGTAATAATAATAAGAATTATACACTTACATGAATTTAATATGCACCCGGTGTATAGAAACCCATCACACCTATTCGTACTTTTCTTTTCAGAGTATGTGCTTCTTTCGAATAAGACTAACTTGATCACTCTACATTGAATTATCTTCTATCATTCAAAGTCCTAACCCACTCGACAGATACATTTCCAAGTCCGATGTTCAATTTCTCCAACATCTTGAGAAAGTTATATCAAGATCAGCACTATTTGGGGAAGTCGATTCAAGTTATTTTTTAACAGCTTTAGATGTAGAACCTTTTGCCTCTTGTTCGTATACTTTTGTTATTTAACAACTTATAGCACTGAACTCCTTCGAGCATATACTACTGGAGGAAGCCTCCGAATCGCAGAAAGCGTTACAAGGCGAAGAGAGAGAAAGCCTCTATTTTAGTACGTGCTGTCTCTCTCTCGCCTGATTTGATTGGCTGCTTCTGTTTTCCACTAAGAAAGTGAGAGAGAGATAGCACTTACCAAAATAGAGGCTTTTTCTCTCTTCGCCTTGTAACGTAGTTAATAGCTGGGAGGCTTCCTCCAGTAGTATATGCTCGAAGCTAAACTCTGACTGGGCAACTGGCTGGATAAATCTATTAAACCACAAAAACTAGACAAACTTACAAGTCCATGGCCAAGTACACAAACAGCAAGAACATTTAATCTGTTAACTTTATACGTATTGTCCATAGCACTTTCTCTCTTGTGAGAGTTTACAGTTGCTTATTCATCGCAAAAATCACAAATCATATTAATTTTAAATCCTTATCCTCTAAAAGAGGTTTCAATAAATTTCATCTTATGATGGCACATACTGCAACACAATTTTTCCAACATAGAAGGTAGAACGTTGGTATCAACATCTCTATCATTTGCCCTGGAACTTGAAAATTCTATTCTTTAGCGAAATGATACGAGCAGAAAGCGCGAACGCGCGAAATTCAAATTGATAAAAAATTACACGAATAACTATGTGCCACTCGTTTCCCTACAAAATCAAAACGGAATAAAATATGGATGTAAAACTTTTCAGAACTTAAATCAAGATAAATATTATGTTAAAATTAAAAAAATAAACTTTTTTTTTTCAATTAAACCTAAAAAAAATCAATAAAAATTTAAAAAATTCTATTTAAAATAATTCTTAACATTTTTTTAATTTGTAAAAATTATATCATTATAGACTTAATAAATAAAAACAAAATTGAATCTCTTAAAAAAAACTTTTTGGAGATTAATTAATGATTTATGAATTATTGAATCAAGTAATAAAAAAATAAGTTCTCATAGTGTTTTAATAAAATTAGCTAAAAATTTGAGAAAAATCTCAAAATAGCAAAATTAACAAAAAAATCAATTAAAAGTTTATTCTACTAATTTCTCCATAAAAACGAAACTAAATGAGATAGAGTAAAAAAACTTGTTGAAGCTTATTCTACAGTAAATCTTACTATTATATAAAAAGACAGCGTTTGTTTGAATGTTCTTAATTATCTCAAAAACTATTGAACCGATCGTTTTCAAATTTTAAATTAAAATTCTTCATAATGTGACGAGTGTCATAGGCTACATAAATAATTACTTTTTTTAATCAATAATTGCAATAAAATAATTATAGACCTAGATCTTAACGCGTAGGGAATAGGGACTACTTTTTTTCGGCGTTCTGCGGTCAACATGCTCTATCTTTGCTACTTTCCTTGGTTGCCCAATAGGTGGCGACCGATTTTGTCTTTCACTTTATTAAACTGGTACGGTAGAAATACTTATACACCTTTGATATTCCGTAACTTCAACACAATCAATTTTTATTGCATATTCTCTAATCACAGAGTAATATTACCTCGGATTATTTAATGAAATATTTTCCTATTCCATTAGGCTGAATCAAAAATTAGACAATTTTTTTAACTTTAGACAAAATTTTATATCTTATTCAAGGAAATTTTTTATTCCTCAAATATTTATTGGCTCATACATGAGAATTTAACCCTTCATGGTTAATAAAATAATTTTAAAAATAACAAATAATTATGTATGATTTGCGATTTTTTCTAAAAATTTTATTCCAAATATATTAACAAAAAATATAAGATATTTGACCCGCTTTCAAATCACGTTAATTTTATTCAAAATACAATTTCTCATAAATTTTTCAAGAAATTTGATGTTGAGAAAACTTAACCATTTTTATAAAAATAAATTTTTTTTCAACTTTTTTAATCATTAATAATATAAAAAAAAAATTTTTTTCATTTATTAACACAATTGCAAATAACGTTGATTTTATCATCCTGTAAAAGTACGATTTAATAAATAATAGTTTTTGAGATTCTATTTCTATACCTACCGACTTCTTCCCAACTATTGCGCGGACGAAGCCGAGACGGGGGATGCTAGTTTCCTATAAAAAAAGCAATAAACCCAAATTCGATGGTGGGACCGAAAAAAAGGTGTTTTGTGCCCTTAAGTGCTAATTAAGATTTTATTGACAAATTTTACAACCAACTTGAAGCTTGGTTGTAAATCGTACGCTAAACTGTTGAACCTTATATTATGCATGACATATGTATATACATTGACAGAAAAGATTTCTCGGAGCAAAAAAATTACTCTGATTTGAAGTGATCATACAAATGGAAAAATAATTTCTTAGATGTTTAAATTAATTTCTTGCTTCACAGGTTTAAGTTTTACCCAAGAGGATTGAGATACCTTTTCTGTTAGCGTATATATATATATATATATATATATATATATATATATATATATATATATATATATATATAAATAAAGCGAACATTATTTCATTATTATTTACATTAGTGATTATAAAAATTATTCGTAATCATACATGATTAAATGATAAATTATGTATAATTTAAAATTCAATCGGATCTGCAGGTCAAAAGTGACTTATATGTACTTTAATGAAAATGAACAGAAAAAAAATATAAATATTGTTTTAAATAAACTTATCTTATCATCAATAAAAAACGTTTTATAGTAATATTATATATTAATCCAAATTTGCATTTTATATTCTATATCAACAACTGCAGTTCCTCGATTGAATTGTTAAGTTTGCTGCAGAACTTTAAAATATTGGTTTTCAAAATTTCATCTTTCAAATTAAAATTGTTGGCTTGGATAATTTTGAATAAAAAGAATATATAATAGAAACATAAATACAGATTAATATGAATGTTAGATGTTGTATGTATCAAGGCAAATACTGTTAAAATTTATTTTTTCTCTGTATTAGGATTTAAAATGATTAGATCATGACATTTTTTCAAATCATTGTTTTGGATATATAATTATTATCATATGAAATTAAACAAGTTATAAAATATTACTTAAGTTTTCATAATTTCCCAATCAACTGTCCATTTTATATCCTGAAACTGAATGTGTAGAGGATACAAGATCTAATGTAAATCTACAAAAATTGTTATTTATTTGTGTATAATTATGTCAAAAACTTGAAAAAAAAACAATTTTTTTTGTCATGATATTAAGTTTGATGTAATAATTATTTCAAATTATTTTAATTTGGAATATTCATGTTGTAAATGTCCGTTGTAAAACCTTAAATAATAAACTAAAACATTTTTTCATATAAGTTTATTGATTACTTGAAAGAGTAGAGTCTTTAACGCTTTTCGACGTCGAAACGTTAAGTCAATCGTTATCATTAAAAAGTTAGTGAATACCCTCCAGGCGCTGCTAAATAAAAAATCACAAATTTTCACCACGATAAGCACGCATAGAGGTTTATTTAAATTTACAAGATTAATTTATGGGTTGGCATCGGCACCGGGATGGTTTTAACGCGAGATGAAGGATTTAGTATGAACTATAAAGGGCATTCAAGTTTATTTTGACGATATAGAAATCGATGGTAAGACACGATAACAAGCGATGAGAAGTTTTAAATCGACTAACAAGGAGAGTGTTTCACCTTCGGGTCACCGTTTTAGCTCAAATTTTGAGAATGTTTTCTGGATGCAGAAATATGAAGAAAGCCAAAATTTTAGAGGCCAACGCTCAATATTTCCTTAGTTACAGGCCATTGAAGAAAATCACTAAAAAAAGTTACTAGATTTCGAAATAGCACCTATAGCATCTCAAAATATTATTTTTTCCCAAAGTTATAGCATAATAAAAATTGAACCCAATTTTAGCTTTTATTATTAATTAATGTTTTAAACAAAAAAGTCAAGTCCAATCTTTATCACGACTATTTACTCCAACTTTGGGAAAAAATAATATTTTGAAATGCTATAGGTGCTATTTCGAAAGGATTTGAGCTCAGCTTTCATTTAAAAAAGGTATATGCTTTGAGCTAACAATGCTGAGGAACTATAAGCGTTTGAAAATCTAGTAACTTTTTTTAGTGATTTTCTTCAATGGCCTGTAACTAAGGAAATATTGAGCGTTGGCCTCTAAAATTTTGGCTTTCTTCATATTTCTGCATCCAGAAAACATTCTCAAAATTTGAGCTAAAACGGTGACCCGAAGGTGAAACACTCTCCTTGTTAGTCGATTTAAAACTTCTCATCGCTTGTTATCGTGTCTTACCATCGATTTCTATATCGTCAAAATAAACTTGAATGCCCTCTATAGTTCATACTAAATCCTCCGTCTCGCGTTAAAACCATCCCGGTGCCGATGCCAACCCATAAATTAATCTTGTAAATGTAATAAACCTCTATGCGTGCTTATCGTGGTGAAAATTTGCGATTTTTTATTTAGCAGCGCCTGGAGGGTATTCACTAACTTTTTAATGATAACGATTGACTTAACGTTTCGACGTCGAAAAGCGTTAAAGACTCTACTCTTTCAAGTAATCAATAAACTTATATGAAAAAATGTTTTAGTTTATTATTTAATGTTTTACAACGGACATTTACAACATGAATATTCCAAATTAAAATAATTTGAAATAATTATTACATCAAACTTAATATCATGACAAAAAAAATTGTTTTTTTTTCAAGTTTTTGACATATTTATACACAAATAAATAACAATTTTTGTAGATTTATATTAGATCTTGTATCCTCTACACATTCAGTATCAGGATATAAAATGGACAGTTGATTGGGAAATTATGAAAACTTAAGTAATATTTTATAACTTGTTTAATTTCATATGATAATAATTATATATCCAAAACAATGATTAGAAAAAATGTCATGATCTAATCATTTTAAATCCTAATACAGAGAAAAAATAAATTTTAACAGTATTTGCCTTGATACATACAACATCTAACATTCATATTAATCTGTATTTATGTTTCTATTATATATTCTTTTTATTCAACATTATCCAAGCCAACAATTTTAATTTGAAAGATGAAATTTTGAAAACCAATATTTTAAAGTTCTGCAGCAAACTTAACAATTCAATCGAGGAACTGCAGTTGTTGATATAGAATATAAAATGCAAATTTGGATTAATATATAATATTACTATAAAACGTTTTTTATTGATGATAAGATAAGTTTATTTAAAACAATATTTATATTTTTTTTCTGTTCATTTTCATTAAAGTACATATAAGTCACTTTTGACCTGTAGATCCGATTGAATTTTAAATTATACATAATTTATCATTTAATCATGTATGATTACGAATAATTTTTATAATCACTAATGTAAATAATAATGAAATAATGTTCGCTTCATTTATATATATATATATATATATATATATATATATATATATATATACGCTAACAGAAAAGATATCTCAATCCTCTTGGGTAAAACTTAAACCTGTGAAGCAAGAAATTAATTTAAACATCTAAGAAATTATTTTTCCATTTGTATGATCACTTCAAATCAGAGTAATTTTTTTGCTCCGAGAAATCTTTTCTGTCAATGTATATACATATGTCATGCATAATATAAGGTTCAACAGTTTAGCGTACGATTTACAACCAAGCTTCAAGTTGGTTGTAAAATTTGTCAATAAAATCTTAATTAGCACTTAAGGGCACAAAACACCTTTTTTTCGGTCCCACCATCGAATTTGTTAAACTCAAAAAAATGTAAAAAATAGAAAAAAAATTATTTTATTATAGTAACTTTGTTTTTTAGAATTATTTATTAATTATCAAATTTTGAAAACTATTTATTTTAATACTTTTTTTAATACATTTTTGAATTTCCCTCTCTTACTCTGCCATTTTCGGCATCGTTGATCCCTCCATTTCCGTCTCTCCGTCTTTGTCTCTCAGTCTTTGTCTCTCCCTCTTAGTCTCCGTCTCTGTTTCCGTTCTCTGTCTAAGTTTCTCTGTCTCCGTTTCTCCGTCTCTCCGTTACCGTCTCTGTCTCTCCGTCTTCGTTACTCCGTTTCCATTTCTCCGTCTCTCCGTCTCCGTCTCCATCTCTCCGTCATTCCGCCTTCGTCTCTCCGTCTCCATCTCTCCGTCTCTGCATCCATCTCTCTGTCTCCATCTTTCTGTCTCCATCTCTTTGTCCCCGTTTTTTCATCTTTGTCTTTTCGTTTCCGTCTTTGTCTCCCTGTCTCCGTCTCTCCGTCTTTGTCTCTCCGTCTCCGTCTCTCTCTCTCTCTCTCTCTCTAAGTGAGTATAGTCGGTTGTGCTATGTAGTGCTCTCTTCTCATCTGATACTTTTTGCTGCTTAATCCTGCCTACGGGCGTTTTTGTTGCAGGTAACTTGCGCGCAAAACTGCAAGGCATAAACTGATATAATAGACTTTAGTTTTATATCTGGCCTTACACATTATTTTATACATTTTCCACGGACTGCATTTTTGGAGGTTAAGTGGAAAAGGAGGGAAAAATATTCATGTTTGATATCAGTGCCTCTGTCGCCTGCCAATAACGATACACACACGCTATCTACTCCTCAATGACTGCTAACATGGGCATCTACTTTATCATCTGAAGCTATTCAATATTTTACATGAACGTGCGTGCTTATTGATGCATCTTTGCAGTGGCTTGCATTTCTTCTGTTGTGTTACAAGGTTTGTGCTATTTCTTTAGTTGTCACGACATGTGTGTGTGTGTAATGGTGGTATGTGTAGTGTGTGTATCTGAAATAAACCACTAGGATCTCTCTTTGCAGTGTGTAAAATGCAGCACACTTTATCATTATTCTTGCTGTAAATCAGAGTGGTTTTTAGACGAAAGAAAGGCTGCTTGCTGCACTCGTCATGCACGTGCATACAAGCCACGCGATTCTCGTTTTGAAAGTTTCTCATTAGAAGCTGAACAGGTGTGTGTGCCTATGTCTACTGCTTCTGCGCTTCAGTGTAGTGGTAAGAAGGGCGTGGCTTTGCCTAATACATCTCTCGAGCCTTTACCTCGTAGGCGCTGTCCCAGTGCAGACGATAGCTCTTCTCACTCGAATCTCTCTTCACAGCCAGGTGGGGCGTCCACGCCTACTCTGTCTGATTCAGCGGCAGCATTTAGACGCTCTTTCTCCGCCTGTAACAGAGGCTGGTACTGAACAGTATACTGTTCCTCTTTTTTCGAAATCTAGTGATCTTCTAGCTCGCTTATCAATGCAGCCTAAACAGAACCAGACTTCTAAACAGGATGAAGTTCCTCCTCCATGGTTCCTCGAGTTTAAAGCCACCATCATGGGCACCCTTGGTGAAATCTCTTCAGGTGTCAAAAGCATTGCCACTAGGATTGATGATCTGGAAATTTCCATGAATGAAGCCGGAGTCGAATGTGCTGCAAATGCACGTCAGCTTGATCGTGCTAAGGCCTTCATTTCATGTCCTTATAAGGACCCTTGTGAAATATTGGTTTCTGGTTTGCCAGCAGAGGTTAACTCCCTTAGCATCGACACTTTTATGAAGATTCTGGTACCGATGGGTCTTAATATTGATAAGTCCCATTTCCTAAGCACCCGCAAGTGGTCTCCTAAGACACCGAGGACTAGGATTGTTGATGGTATCGAGGTAGAGGTTGAACATGGAAATGCAGTTGTTATACAATGCTCTTCCGGTCACATTCGTGACCGTGTTGCAGGAGTATCTGCCAGATTAAAGGAATTCCCCTGTCAATGTATTTTTGGGTGTGGCGGCCCTTCGAAGATATTTGTAAAAGCATTATGGCCCAAGGAGGTATATTCTCTTTTAGCTAAAGCTAAAGCAGCTTTAAGAGAGTTGAATTATGAATGGCCTTTCGTAACAGATCTCAAAGTTTACATGAGATCTACTCCTGACTTTACTCCATTCTTAGTTGCTTCTGAGTCTGATCTGGCCTTATTAACTTCTTATTAAAAAAAGAAAGTGCCTAATCAAAAAAAGAGAGATTGAGTTTTTCCAGACTTGCAGGCTGTGTTGTCCAATGTTCTGTCCTTTAGTAGTTTAAGTAATGATGTAAATAGTAGTTCTTTAAGAGATTTCTTATATACTGCTCATGCCAATGCTAATCGAATCAAAACTCATTTTAATGAGATTGAAATGATGTGCAAATCTGATGATTACGACGTATTTGCAATCACCGAGACCTTCCTAACAGACTTAGATTCAAGTTCGATAATTAACATGGATGGCTATGAGTTTTTTCGAAATGATAGAGAAGGTAAAGATAGTGGCGGTGTTGGTGTTTTTCTTTCTTAAATATTTTTCTTTTTTAATGCTTTCATTATTTTGTATAAGTACATAAGTACATTCTCTTATACTTCTTAGAATGGAGTTTTTTGATAATAATTTGTCTTTCTTTCTTGATCCTTTGTTTCCATAACTTCTGGATGCTTTCTTTAATTTAACATTTATTAACGATTCTTGTTTGATAATTTTATTCTTGGTCCTTGGATTTTTATTTCTGCTCAACCTAGGTTCTTTATAATTTTTTGTTTTATTATATTTTAATTATTTATCCCATAACTTTTCATAATTATACTTAAAGTTATTCTTTATTTTCTCATTTGAAGGATAAAATGGTTTATCTTCAATGGTTTTCATCCCATGTTTATATGATGATAGAAGATCAGATGCGTTATTAAATACTTTAGATTCTTTAGAAATTTTACTTTTTTCATGATCCTTGTCTTTTGCAAGTTCATGAGTTTTGTAATTATTTTCAGAACTAAGAAATATTTCTTTCTCATTGTCTGTATTTGAGTTATATGATTTTTGAACTATTTCGTCCTTATTATATTTCTCTTGTAATAGAATTTTTACATATTCATTTATTTTTATTTGAGTATACTCATTTGATTTGAGCTTTTGCTCATCATATTTTAAGTTGACATTTTTGTCGTTTTTTATATTTTTATATAGTATTTTTTGCACTGTCTTTCTAATCATAATATTTAATATTTTTTTAATATAATCTCATGTATTAAGATTTATTAAGTATGCTTTTATCCTTTTATATTTTTCATTTGTATAATTAATAATTTTCTTATTCATAGATAATACTTGGCATTTTTTAATTCTTCCTAGGTTGGCTACTAGAAATTGTTTTGTATTCATAATTTTTTGTATTTCTGGGGTATTAGAGTTCGTTGCGTCTCTAGCCCCGTATTTTTTTAATTTTTTATTTTGTTTATATGTAATGTTTTTACTTTCTTTGATTTTCTCTTCAATCTCATCTATTGTAAGCATTGAAGTATTGTAATAATTTTCAGAATTGAGAAATATTTCTTTCTCTTTTTCTGTTTCTAGGTTATATGATTCTTGAACTATTTCGTCCTTATCATATACCTCTTGTAGTTGAATCTTTTCGTATTCATTTTGTTGCATTTTATTTTCAATGTAAGATACATTTATATCTACATCGTTTACTACTAACAATATTTCTTGTAGTACAGTATTAATTATCATTCTCAATAGTCTTTGTGCGTCATAGCCAATGATGCATTCTCTTATTAATTTGGGTATAATTAAATATATTAATTGTATTTTTTGCTCGTTAAATGTTGTAATTTGTTACTTTATTTGTTTTCTTATTTTTGTTGCTTTTGCACCTGTTGCTGTTTTTATAATTTTGCCTGTGACCGGTAAAGTAGGACACATTTTTAATTTTTCATAATTATTATAATGAAATTGTTCAGATATGCATGTTCCTTCACTGCCTGTATCTATGAGGCCATTTACTCGTATGTCTTCTAGATATATTTCTATCTCTGGGCATACTATTATATTTGTTTGGCTAATATTATTTTCTGGTTCAATATCATATAATAATTCTTCGTTTTTTGATTGCTGTAGAGATGCTATTCTATTTTGGGGATTTATGTTAATTGCAGCCTTACCCCATAATTTATTATTTTCAGGTGCAACTTTTACTGGTTTTCCTGGTTCTTATTCTTTTTTTTTTCTTCGAATTCTATATTCAATGGGTCGATCGACTCATGGTTTCTCCTTATAGTTTTATTATTTACTGGTGCTGTCAATTTTCCCGATTCAGTTTTATCTCTATTATTTCGATTTGCTATTCTTGCTGCATTTATTTGATTGTATCTATTTTGTGGTTTTTTATATTCGTTTCTTTCTGCGCTCGTACCTGGTTTATTCCATGCTGAATCGTCAGTTTGATTCTTTTTGTTTTCTTGTACTAGATCGTTGTTTGGTTCATCCCTTTGTTTGAAATTGTTATGATAGTTTGTGTTCGTGTTCACATTACTATCAAATCTATTTTGCCTTTGTTGATTTTGATTTTGCTGAGATTTCTGGTAACTTTTTCTTTCTTGGGTTTTGTCATCGTTATCAAAGTCTGCAAGTATTTTCAGCAACGTCATTTTATCTTTTTGTTGTGAAAATTGTAAGGCTTGTCTTATACTTCTATTGAAATGTCTTTCTATTTTTTCAGTCAACTCTTCATCCACATAATTTAGATTTAATTCTTTAGCATAACCGAATAGCTGTGTAGCGTATGACATTCTTGTAGATTTTCCTCGTTCATGGTATTGACCGAATTCTATTTTTCGTTTTGAAAAACGTTGTATATCTTGACTCCAAAATCTTTCTATAAATAATTCTCTAAATTCATTGAACATAGTCACATCGTCTTGATGGACATACCACCATTCATTTGCTTCTTTTTGTAATGCTGTTTGTAGTATTTAGAGTTTTTGTTCTTCGTTTCATTTTTTAAATGCCATGTACTTTTCTAATTCATTTAGAAATTTTATTGGTCTTTCCCCTTCACTGCCTTCGAATTTTGGAGTTGGTATTTTTATTTTTTGTTGTGACTCTTCAGTATTTATATGTCTTTGTTGAGCGTAATTATTATTTATCTGTTCTTTAATTTCTTCTATTTTGTCATCTTGTTCGCTTGCTGTTTCATCTATCCTTTTGATTAAGTTGTTGTGTATATCTTGTACTAAATTATCATTTTCTATTTTCTCTTTTAATGTCTGTAATTCGGTATTTAATTTATCATTTTTTTCTTTTAATTCTTGATTCTCTATTTGTACCTTTTTTAGGTTATCCGTTTGATCAACCTCCAATTGATCTTTTATTGTGAAATCTCTGATTATGTCTTTATGTATGTCTATATTTAATAATTTATCCCATTCACCAAAGTTGTTTAATTTATTTTCCATGCTATCATTTTGCTGGGATAATTCTTTTAATTCTAAAGATACTACTTGCATCCATTCTTGTAGTTTTGTTGATATTCTTCTTATTTTCATCATCATCTTGGATTTCTTTCATTATAACGGTCGATCTTCTTTTCTTCCCCAGCATCTTGAATTATTTAAGTACGCACGATTCAATTATAATTTACAAAAATCTTGATCGTTTACAAAACAATATTTTTACGAATATTTTCCAGTAAATCTTTTTGATTTTTTCTACAAAAATATTGTAATGACTGGTGATTTTATTATTAATCTTTTGAAAACCTCTTATTCGTCTGACACGCTCAGATCTTATCTTGATTTTCTCATTCTCTTTTTATTGTTCCTTCAGATGCTATTCATCATGCAATTACATCAGATCATGAATCTCATACTTGGTTAGACTTTGTAACCTATTACCCTATCACCTAAAAAAGGATAGCACAAAGTGCTCATGTAAAAGGAAAAGGATATAAAGGTTATAGTTTACACAGACCCGTTTTTGCAGTGAACGTCTTGCCACGTACAGTCCGGGGTCTCTATGTGTTTATTTGTTAGTTGTTAGTACTACTTTGCCTCTTGTAAGCCTTTACATTAAGACTGTTTCGTCTTATTTATTGTATAATTACTTATATTTTAACTACCTTGAACAGAGAAGGGAATATTCGAAGACTATTTCGTCTTATAGAATATCCTTCTTTTAATATAATGCTTGCTATAGTAATCACTTAAAATCAATTTACATGAAGCACTAATGATTTGAATTAACTTTTATTTTATTTGTTTAATTGTTAATAATTAAAACTTCCGCAAAAGAAAAAACTATACGTGGAGATTACTTATAGCTTCGTTACCTTTACTACCGGTAGAAGTTGGTGATGAAGCCAACTCTAGCGGACCTGCAGAGATAAACGAAAATAATGTCAATCAGAACACAGAAATTAGATTAAAATTAAACTTTATTTCTTCAAGGTAGGCCAAAGAGTGCCGTACAGATTCACAAGTTCGAAACTCGTCGCTCGTCGATTCAGCCACCGACGCCGCTGATCTCCCACTCTTACATCGTTTGGAAGTAGTAGGATCGTCTGTTACATTGACACCCGTACATTTTCTCTCCCTACCACATCTTTTACTCATAGAATCCCTTGTACGCGCTACAAAGAAGGGATATACCTATGTATATGTGTTCGCATCTTATAACTTATCGAAACGGTTGAATGTGTGCTGATCGCATGTTATACATAAGCGCGTATACGCACACATTCAAGCGTTCATTATTTCACTTTAATTTCTATATTGCGCGCCGGTGATGAATTATGCTTTGATTTAGAGAGAAAATAAGTATTTTATTATTAATTCTTTTTTTACTCCTTATTTTCTACACAATTTATATTAGAGTGGTCACAACTTATTTGTCATAAATGATAGCTCTTCTTTACTATCTTACGATAAGTCTGCCGCTCCATTCATAGCAGGTCATGATTTGATCAAGCTTAAACTTAAGCTTTCTAAGTCTGAAAAGATTACCAAATCCTTTGTTACTAGGAACTTTTCAAACTGTAGCATTGATGCACTCAATGCTGCAGTGAGTTTTAATCTTTTTTATTCTCCTGCGAGTCTTTCTTATCTGTGTTCTTCTTCTTCAAGCTTTTTGTCTAATTATGCATTTAATCCTAGTTATAGTTCAGTTGATTTTTACAGTCACCTCAGACTTCGAGTGTTTATACTATTGAAAATAGGCTTTCGACAAGTTTTCGCCAAAAAAAGTAATAAAGATTACCAGCAAACGTAAACCATGGGTTAATCATGATATCAGAGTACTTATGAACAATCGTGATAAGTTCTATAAACTGGCTATGAAAACCGGGTCTAATGACGCTTATGCTCGTTTTAAGTTACTTAGAAATAAGGTCTCGAATTCTCTTTGTAAACTAAAAAACGACTATATAGCTAGTAAAGTTTCCTCGGCTTCTACAGTTAAGAGCAAATGGTCGGAATTACGTAAGCTTGGCTTGGCTAGCAGTGTTCTGCCTTCTCCTCTTAAGTACTTCTCTTCATCAGTGCTCCTTTAGCAGTATACTTCTGTTTCCTCTCAGAACCCTGCCTTGACCGATACTGATATTGATCGGGTTCTTGCCCTACCGCTAAGAACAGATCTTCCAGTGTTTGACTTTATCTCAGTTGACCCCTCTAATCTTGTGAATCTTCTTCGTGCATCTAACTCTAAGGTGGTTGGTCCTGATCACATATCAGCGGACATGCTAAAGATGATTGGTGGTTCTGCGTCCATAAGTTTGGCTTTTATTGTGAATGACTCCTTATCTCTTGGCCATTTTCCTGATTCCAGGAAAAGTGCATTTCTTCTACCACTGACGAAACAAACTAAGATGAATGATCCTTCCCAAACCCGTCCTATAGCAAAGTTATGCGAAGTCTCTAAGGTTCTGGAGAGGGTTGTACACACACAGTTAATGGCTTATCTTGAGTCTAACTCTTTATTGGATTCACACCAGACTGGCTTCAGAAAAGGTCATAGTTCACGGACTGCTCTCCTACATCTACTTGATAACTGTAGGTCTGCCATTGATCGTAGAATGATCACCTTATTGCTTCTGTTTGACTTCTCTAAGGCTTTTGATAGAGTCCCACATAATAGATTGCTCATTAAACTTCGGTCAATGAATTGCTCAGATATTGTCATTAGATGGTTTGCATCGTACTTGAGAGGCCGGGCCTATTCCGCCATAAATGAAAGTAATCAATCATCTGTTTGGTCTCAGGTGACTGCTGGTGTTCCTCAAGGCAGTGTGCTTGGCCCGCTCTTGTTTTTAGTCTACATAAATGATGTTCCGCTTGCTTTATCAACGTCAAAGCATATTCTTTTTGCTGATGACCTTCAGGTTTATAAATCTTTTTTGCCTGCAAATCTGGAAGATGAGATAAATCTTACTAACCATGAAGTTGCATCAGTTATTAAGTGGACAGAGGACAATGGGCTTCTTTTAAATGCAGGTAAAACTCAGGCCATTTTCATCGGCAGTGAGAAATTTATTTCTCGCTTGAATGACACTGCATCTATTCCATCTATATACGTTGGGAATACCATTGTCCCATATTCCTGTGTTGTTAAAAATCTTGGTTTGTGGATTTCTTCTATTTTAGATTGGAGCAAACATGTTTCTTTTACTGTGCGAAAGATTCACGGCACCTTGAGATCTCTTAAGTTTTACAAGCATGCATTGCCTTTGGACACGAGAAAACAATTAGTGGAGTCTCTTATTCTTCCAATTCTTGACTATGCATCAGTTGCCTATGATGATCTGCCTCAAACGCAGAATTTACGTCTGCATATAGCCTTTAATGCCTGTATCAGATTTGTCCATGGCCATATTGGTTGGCGCAGCAGAGTTACACCTTATAGACTTGATTACCGGTATTTGTCTGTTCAAAATAGACGCTTACACCTTAAGATGTCTCTTGCTTTTGATGTGATTTCACACAATTCTCCATCTTGCTTAGCCTCAAGGTTCACAAGGCAACATGTAGATGCATCAGTGCGTTCATCAACGAGACTACCACCCAGGCTGTTCATTTGTCCAAATGTACGTACTGCTGCTTTTCAACACTTATTTGCCTTCTCGGCAGCAGAGTATTTTAATAAGGTGTTATTCTCTTTAGAGTCTTTTTCTTTTGAGGCTTCACTTTCTTTTAAGCGTTTCTTGTATGATAGACTTTTATTGAGAGAATGTGAGTCGTGGCAACTGGAGATTGGTACAGGCTAAGTTTCATTGTAGTTTAATTTGGTTGAAACTTAATTTTCAATTTCTTTATTTTGTTGATATACTATCGTATTAAACTTAATTTACTTTAAACATGAGATTATCTAACAACAACTATACTCAGTTAATTATTGCTATTGGCAAAATGATTATTTATTTTCTTATGTAATACTAGAAATATTACTTATTTGATTTGCGTTTGAATTATTTGTAATATTACTTTTGAAATCTCATTGTTTTGTTTTCTTATTTAGATACTGTCACGGTATTCTACCGTGTTCGAATCTCGCGCGCTGCTGTAATTAATTTAACTCGGGGCGCTGTCACGAGCGCCGTCATATACTAGTGTTATAAGGCGTCAATCGACGCGCACGAGAAGGAAGAGAAGCCGCGGCGCTTCAGACTTGATTCAACGGCCTACAAGCGCGCAACTTAATCTAATTTCTCGACTTTACTCGAATCTTACTCGATTAATTCGCTGGTGTAGTGCCGTTCGTAACTTTGTGTGAGAAAAAGGAAAAGGAGATCTCCGGTCGAAAGTCGCACGTGCATCGTATCCAGGCTGCGTTCAACCTGTCTTGGCTGTCCACGAGGAGTCGCAGCGACCTGGAAATTGTTTCTATCGGTGGGCTGGATACACGAGCCACAGCGTTCAGGCGAGATATATATCGTCTCTGTTGGTCAACGTCGGTCGTCTTTTGCTACACGAGATAAGAGGCCTCTTCGCGATATTGTAAGTTACTATTAAGATTTTGTTAACCAGGAGTTTCTTACCTCGAAGAAACTTCTGGCGTTGTAACAACTGTCGTGCGTTCGAGCGTACGTTGTATCTTAGCTCGCGTCGCGTCCCTCCCTATTGCTGTCTCTTTCTAGAGAATATTTCTCCGTTTGATTTAAACACTTTTGTATTACTTAACTTTACATATTAATTCATTCGCGTTCATTTATTATTTTTGTATTTTTACTTCATTGTTTTTAATAAATATATTCTAATCATAAAATATTATTTTGTCTGATATAAGTTGCACGCTATAAAAAAGCCTATCCTGTTGCTTACCCCGACGCCTCCGCGGTCCTTATTTATGTTATTAAAAGATATATATATTTCCTAATAAATTTAACTGGGAAAGTTAAATTCCATATAAATAAGGAGAACTGTGCTAGCGGCATCGCGTCTGTCGATCAGGTAAGAGAGAGAGAGAGAGAGAGAGAGACGCGCAGCAACGAGCTGACGGAAAAATACTCCGTCGCATATCAATCTAATATACTAACTAGCTTTGCCGGAGTTGTTGCTAGTTTACCATACTTGAGATAAATTCTAGCAGCTCCGTGTTTTAATAAAACTATTTAGTCTTTATAAAAAGTAAATTGGAATTAATAAAAATCTAATTTCTTTTGTAACGCGTAGTAAATTACCGTTACAATACTATATTGTAATAATTATGCTATGTTGATATTGTTACTTATTTTATACATGATATTCTATTTGATTTTCCATATGTTTATTATCTATATCATTGTTGTTTTTCTTATTGTGAATATAATTAGAAAAATGTTTCTTATGCTTTCAATTGGATCTCTTACTTGATATTATGATTATATAATGTAATACGTCGTTGTAACTGATTCTATAGTGCCAGATAGGGTTCTACCTCAAGGCCGAATAAAAAAGTCTAAGTCTAAGTCTATGTCTCCGTCTCTCCGTCTCCCTCTCCGTCTTTTCGTCTCTCTTCGTTTTCGTCTCTCTATCTCCGTCTCTCTGTCTCCGTCTTTCTGTTTCAGTTTCTTCGTCTCCATTCTTCCATTTTTGTCTCTTCATCTCCGTTTTTTTGTGTTTGTCTATTTATCTCTATTTCTCTGTCTTTGTCTCTTTGTCTCTGTTAATCTGTCTTTGTCTCTTTGTTTCCGTATCTGTCTCTATCCCTCCGTCTACGTCCCTCCGTCTTCATTCTTCCGTTTTCGTCTCACCGTCTCCTCCTTTCCATTTATCCATTTCCGTTTGTTCGTCTTCGTTCCTCTGTTCTGTGTCTCATTTTCCCGTCTCTGTCTTTTCGTCTGCGTATCCGCCTCCCTGTCTTCCTTTTTATAAAATTGTTCCACGACTCCGACGCCGCTCTTTGACTCTGTTTCTTTGCTTCTGATCATACACACGTACGTCTACACATTGATGCTGATGTTTAAGTTGATGATGGTGATGATGATCATGTTCATGATATGTTTATTGTGTAATAAATTTTAAATTTTACGTTTCGTCCCAGATCTGTTTATAGGACTCATCAGTAAAGCTTTGTGAGAGATTACAATCTATATAATTAGCCATTTTTATAGTTTAATCTGATTAAAAAAAATTTCTAGATAAATATTTTTACTTCTGATCTTATATTTGTAATTAATTAGAAGAAATTTAAGAAATCATCAGCTACAGCTTTTATTGAGGGCGCATCAAGGCTCAATTCTATAGTGATTATTTTTAATTATATTTTCTTGTATTATTTGATTGTGAGAATTATGAGATTCAGATTGTCTTCTTAATCATAACAGATCCTGCTTTAGACATTACTTTTAATAATGATTTCAGTTCGTTTTTGCTTGGCTCTAATATTAATATCCGCGTTCCTTTAATTACCCAGCGCTTACAATAGCAGTCGTGTTATTCTTATTATACAACGTTTACAACAAAAGTCGCGTTTTATCAATAACACCGTGCTCACATTGGTGATCGAGTTCTTTTAACTACACATTGTTTAAAATAGCAACTGTGAATACTTGATTACACAGCGCTTTCAATAGCAGCCGCGTATTTTTAACCACACAGCGCTCAAAATAGCAGTCGCGAATTTGTGACTATATAGCGCTCAAAAAAGCAACTGCGAATTTTTAATTACACAGCGCTAACAACAGCAGCCGCGTTTTTTTAACCACACAGTGCTAAAAAAAGCAGCCGCGAATTCGTAACTACACAGCGCTCAAAATAGCAACCGTGAATTTTTAATTACACAGCGCGTTTCTTTTTAACTACACAGCGCTCAAAATAGCAGCCGCGAATTTCTTATTACACAGCGCTTACAATAGTTGTTGAGTTTTTTAACTACGCAGAATTCACAATAGCAGCCACATTTTTTTACCACACAGCGCTCAAAATAACTGCCGCAAATTTTTAATTACACAGCGCTTACAATAGTTGTTGCGTTTTTCATCTTTAGCTCTTAAAATAGTAGCTGCGTTTTTCAAACCAGATTGTGATCTGAAAAGCAGTTGCGAATTTTCAATTATACAGCACTGACAATAGTCTTAGCGTTCTTTTCCATTACAGCACTTACAATAGCAGCTATGTTTTTTTTTAATACATAGCATTTGAAAAAGCAATTGTGTTTTTTCAATGGCACAGAACTAATAATAACAGTCGTGATTTTTCACCACACAGCGTTAAACTCTACTTCATAATTTTTAATTTTTTTATATTTAATATTATATTAGAGTTTCGAATATGTTTGATTTTATGTTATATTTAATTTTTCTATTGTGGTTTTTATAATATTTTTTTGTAAACGATGTTTTTAGTATTGACCATTTTATCTTTAACTTTTCTTGACTTTTCTGTTAATAATATTTTCATTTTGATTTTATTAGTCGTCCTTGAAAGTGCCATGTATAACAGCTCATGACTGAAAATTGGTGTTGGTAAATATACTTCTACTTTTTTAAATGATTGTCCTTGCGACTCATTAATAGTCATTGCATGAGCAAGTTTTACAGGAAATTGTTTTCTGGTCATCTGGAATCTCAGTTCATCATTTGCTGATAAGGTCATACGTGGAGAAATTATAGTGCTCCCTGTTAATATTTGTGCAATAATAGTAAATTGTTTCAAAGTCGTTATTACTAATCAGATCTTTGGAATACGTAAGCGTTCCACACAGCGCCACACGTACTTTATGACGCTCTGTATTTTTTGACTTTTTTCTGCCGCAAGCTGCCTTTGGGCGTTTTCATTTCAGCATACTAGCAAGTGCCTTGATGCAAGACAGCGTCTGGAATAAATTCGTGAGGAGTGATGCTGTTCTTGCTTTCTTGTTGCGAGCTTCTGGACCAGCAGATCTTTTTTGAGGTTAGTATCTGATTGCTGTTTGATTTTGGAGTAAAAGCAGCGTTCGGTGCCTTTCTAAACACATTGAGCGACGTCATTTTTGAAACATGCCGCAAGAGGTAGCTACTATGGATCATTGTGGTACATGTAAGTGGCCGTCGCCAGATGCATGTAGAGATAAAAGATTGTATCATTGCTCTACCTGTCGCCAACGCTGTCATGCTAGATGTGTGACACGTATACAATCAGAAGGCACCGGTCACCACTATATATGTAACAAATGCGTAAAGGCGAAGGATGAGAAGCGCCCTCTCTACTTCACGCGCGCTTGGCGTAAGTGATGTCGATAAGGCTCAGAAGAGACTGCTTCTCACTACATCGATTCCATCAAGGCTCGATATACAAGTACTACCGATCATCGTCTCCCAGGGGCGACCAACAACTAAGGCATTTCAGAAGGCCAGTGGCACGGCGAAAAATAATAAGTCTAGTTTAAGTATTATTTTGAATGACGAATCTATTGAAGCTACGCATAAAAGAGGTGGCGCTGAGCGTGGTGCCCCCGCCGCCATACTTAAAAATAATAAATCGAATAAATCAATAGTTGATAATGAACAATTGAAAAATAATGATAATTTTATTTCTCAGGCTGCTTTGTCTGCATTTGAAGGCGCTTTGTCTCGTAAGCTTGACTCAATCCTGGGCGCTCTCGATCGGCTTTAATGTTGAGAGCAGTGTAATGGGTATCGGTGATGGCTTGCGAGGCATTGTTGATAAACTTAATAGTCAAAATAAAATAATAAAGAATTTAAAAGCTGTGCAGGCAGGGCTGCTTGATGAAACTATTAAACTAAGGGAGAAAGCCAGTTGTCTTGAGACTCAATTGTCCACTCTGATTAAGAACTATGAAAAGATGAATTCAAATTTTAATTTTAAAATTGATAGCTTTAAATCTACATTAAAGGCTGAGTTTAATGGAGTGGACAAGAATTTCACGGATTTTGCGGTGGGGATGGCATGCGTGGTGTAGACCGTCTCCGATCTAAGTGTGCAATAGCGTGTGGAAGAGCATGAAAGTATCTCACATACTAAGACAACCTCAATTGAAGTGGTAGACAACAGCACAAAAATCACTAACACAAGAACAGAAAAGGTTTATTATAATCGAAATCAAAATACACACAATTGTGGTGCCGAGGGTAAGTTATTGATGATCTCAAGTGGACTGGACTGCTTAGCGGCTAATGTTCGGCCATAAAATTTTGCTTCTGTTGTCCTTGGTACCATATTTCCGGACATAACACATTCACACATATTATCGGCTGTTTGTTTGACATTGCATGATTCTGGAAGCGGCGTGATAAGGGACGGACTGGGGGGTCCCTCCTCGCTGCTAGCCAGACTCTCTGAGGCCAGTCGGATCTAACAAATATTAAATGCAAAAAGAAAAATAAAAAATTTCTCAATGGCAGATATTGATCTTACCTGTCTTGCCAGTTTGTCTGCCACAAAAAGCCACTACCAAATTTTCATAAATGAGTTTCTTGAAAAGATATATATAAAAACTTTCAAGATTCAAAGGAATATGCAAAGGATAGAGGTATTGATTTTATATATCATGAAAGTGGTAGATTTTTGTCAAGAAGGAAAAGAGGGAAGAGAGTATACACATTTACTAAGAGGGATGATATAGATAAGATTTTGGGTAGTTCAAATAATGCTATTTTAGATTAAAATCCTGTTGCTGACAAATCTCGTGTAATAAGTGAATGTATAAATAATGTTGATAATGTTGTTAAAGTAGTCTCCAATGATGAATGTTTTGTTATTAAGAGTAATGATGTCTCAATATCTGGACCGGATCTCCTCGGGGACTCGAACAGGGAAAAGAGGTGCACGGCGAGCGGTCTTTTTGAATGTGACTTCATTAAGGGCTCACATTGAACAGGAGCGTGAGCTCCTGTGTGACGCCCATGCTTATGATCTATTAGGAGTGGCTGAGACCTAGCTGGGACCGACTGTCTCGGACGACTTCATTCAGATTAAAGGGTATAAAATATTTAGGTAGGACAGAAACCTTCACGGAGAAAGAGTTGCCCTTTACGTTAAAAATAGTTTAGAATGTGATATATTAGCTTTTTCAAATACCACAACTACTACTACCAGTGGTAAACCAGAGGTATGTGAATATATCTTTTGTTCTGTTAAAGCTGGTAGCTCTGAACCTGTGTTGGTTTCTGTTATTTACCGTCCTCCTGCTATTTCGTTTACAAAAAACTCTGATCTGATTAAATCCTTCATAAATTTAACTCCCGATTTTTTATTTGAAATTATAATGAGGGATTTGAATGCCGATCTCCTACGAAAAGGCACTGATGCGAAGTTTCTTAAAAAACTGTTCGCTGAGCTCTCGCTTCAGTTGGTCCAGCACGGTGCCGTGCATGTTGCTCCATCGTCTCGCACATGGATCGACCTGATTTTTGTGGACGATAATGACACTATACTTGACGCACGTAACTTCCCTGCGAGCTTTCATAGTCGGCACAACTTAATTGACATCTCTATAGCCTACAATGTGAGCGTTTTAGAGCAAGAACCTATCAAGTATCGAGATTATAAAAATATCAGTGAACAATTATTATAAGAGAAATTAGCCGGCTGTGATTGGTCCTTTTTGACAACTGGTACAGTTAACCCAAAGTGTGCACTTGACTGCATTTGCGACAATCTTGCTGCTGCTATTGAAAATTCAGCACTAGTGAAAATATTTAAATGTACAAAGAAGAAGCCATCATGGATGAATAAAGAGTTGTCGCAGATGCAGCGCAAGAGAGATACCACATATAGACGATACAAATAGACAAATGACAGTCAATATCTCTCTGAATTCCTACAGTTACGTAAGGCAGTGGACGAACAGACTGAACGCGCAAGAACTTAATATTACCATAACAGACTGTTTAAGGCTCTTGCAAACGGTAATTTCTGAAAGGAGTTAAGAAAGCTGGGACTCTTATCCGGTCTTCAGGGGGATTTGAATGGATTCACTCTAGATCAGCTAAATATGCACTTTGTTGGGACGTCGGTTTCGCCACATAATGCTAATATGGAACGCAAGAAGATTCTTTCTGAATGCAGCGAAATCGATTTTGCTTTCAAACCAATCAACGTAAGCGATTTTATTCTTGCGATAACTCATTTCTCATCACAGACTGGTGGTGAGGATGGCATTCCGCAAGGTGTGATACTTAAAGCATTGCCGTTTATTGGTGAACATCTTGTGACTCTGTTCAATTCCTCTTTTGCACGGAGGGTCTTCCCTGGCCTTTGGAAACGGGCACGTATTGTGCTATTAAAGAAGTGCTCTGCACCTAAATTGCCTAAGGATTTCAGGCCCATCGCGATTCTGTGTTTTCTTTCGAAGGTACTTGAGAAGATCGCCCATGACCCATTGCGGAAGTACATTACTGCAAATAAATTACTTGATCCGATGCAGGCTGGTTTTAGGAAGCACCACTTGACGCAGACAACTATACTAAAATTAACTGACGACATAAGATCAGGTCTAGACAAAAAATTCGTCACGTTTCTTTTGTTTTTTGACTTTAGTAAGGCATTTGACACGATCTCTCCCTCCAAATTACTTATGAGGCTGAGATCGATGGGGCTTTCTAGAGCCGCCCTCCTGTGGATTAACTCCTATATATCAGGGAGGAAGCAAATGGTTTCCATGCATTTAAATAAGGAATCAAATTGGCTGACAATCAACCTAGGATTTCCACAGGGTTCGGTACTGGGGCCTCTGTTGTTTTGCCTTTATATTAATGACGTACGTGATGCTCTTGACTGTGGTTGTGTCGAGCTCCAACTTTATGCGGACAACCTGCAAATTTACACGCAGGTACCTCGCGAAAGTGTGGAGGAGGGTATTCTTATCCTACAGAGGGCGGCCAAAGCGGTGTTGGGGTGGGCGGCTCGTGCCTCTCTCACTTTAGATGCTAATAAAACTAAGGCGATCGTCTTTGGTGGCAGTCGTTTTGTAGATTCGTTTTATGCTAAAGGGCCCAAGACGATTGATCTTGAGGAAGGCATTAGTATACCCTTCTCTGGTTCCGTGATATGTCTTGGTATTGTGCTTGACCCTAAACTTTCTTGGGAACCGCACATTGATATGATTACAAAAAAGTTTAATAGAGTTTTATATGCCCTGCGGTTTTTCCGTCGGTACACCATAGAGACTCTGCGTAAACAGCTCGCAACCATCCTGCTGTTCCCACATCTTGATTATTGTTCAGTGGTTTTGCTCGATGCTTCTCAGGGGTTGAGAAGACGAATACAGAGGTTACAAAATTCGTGTGTGAGATATGTATTGGGTTTGAGAATGGGAGATCATGTCTCTTCTTATAGAGCCGCGTTGGGTTGGCTGCGCACTGATTCAAAAAGACAGTATTTCTTGGCTGTACTTATGTACAAAATCGTGCGCACGAATACTCTGGAGCATCTAATGGGTCTTTTCGCTAGATGTGTACCTAGGACGGCTACTAGGGGAGAAATTAAGGACTTAGCAGTGCCCTTTCTGCGCACTGAGACTGGCAGGAATTCCTTCCAAGTCCAAGGTGCGCATTTTTGGAACTCCCTACCTGCTGGGATTAAACATCTTCCATCTCTCAACAGGTTCAAGGCAGCAGTTAGGCGGTACTTACTTGACCTCGATTGACATTTACTTTTGCTTTCTCATAGAGAAAGCATTGTATCGGTAAAAAAAATTTTTTTCTATTTTTTCATTAATTTGTACATATTTGAACTCAGTGAGTCGAAAAAAGTGGTTTCCAGAAAATGTCTGTATGTATGTGTGTGTGTGTGTGTGTGTGTGTGTGTGTGTGTGTGTGTGTGTGTGTGTGTGTGTGTGTGTGTGTGTGTGGATGTATGAATTCAGTTAGTAAACTGTAACTCGAGAACTACTCGATGGATTTGCTTCTAATTTTGCATGGAATTTAGTTTTGTGACTTACTTACTGGGAAGCTATTGATAATTGGTTCTTCTAGCGTAGTTTTCATTTTAAAGTTTAAAAAAAAAAAAAAAAATTCGATTTTTCGTTTTTTGGTTTTTTTTTGTTTACTACTCGATGAATTTGCTTCAAAATTTGCATGGAATTTATTTCTGATTGCCCGGATAAAATGAATTTTCAAAAACTGATTTTCTTAGCTAAGTTTTAATTTTAGAGCATTTTGAAATTTTTGAAAAAAATGTTTCTATTTATTAAGCCAATAAAATCTTAAAAACTACTCAATGGATTTATTTCAAATTTTCCATACAATTCAATTTTTTTATGAAGTGGTGCGGAAGCTATTGGGAATTGGTTTTCTTAGCGCAGTTTTTTTTTAGAATCATTTTTAAAATTTTTAAAAAATTTCGATTTTTCATTTTTTTTGTATTTTACGTAAACTACTAGAAGAATTTGTTCGAACATTCATATGGAACTTTATTTCGACTGCCAAAATTATTAAAAATTTTTTAAACTAATTTTCTTAGCGCACTTTTATTTTAGAGCATTTTAAAAATTTTTTAAAAAATTTTTATTTTTAATTTTTTTTTATTTTACGAAAACCATTTGATTGATTTGCTCCAAAATTTGTATGCAATTAATTCTCTACTATCTGAAGAAAACAAGCTTTGGAATACTAATTTTCTCAGCGCAGTTTTAATTTTAGAGCACTATGAAAATTTTTTAAAAAATTTTTATTTTTCATTTATTTTCTTTTTTGCGTTAACCATACTATAAATTTTCTCCAAAATTTTCATACAATTAATTCGCTATTGTCTGAAAAAAATTAGCTTTTAGAAACTAATTTTCTTAGAGTGGTTACAATTTTAGAGAATTTTAAAGATTTAAAAAAAAATTTTGATTCTTCTTTTCTTATTTTTTTTTATTCTACGTAAAGTACTCGATAGATTTATTCTAAAAATAACAGGGAAATTATTTGCGACTGCCAAAAGAAGGGAAATTTTCAAAAATTGATTTTCATAGCGTAGTTTTAATTTTAGAGCATTTTTAAAATTTTTAAAAAGAAATTTTGAAAAGAAAATGTTATTTATTTAACCAGTTAGATCTCGAAAATTACTCGATGGATTTGCTTCAAATTTTGTACACCATCTATGTTTTTGTATAACTAGGCGGGAAGCTATAGAAAATTTGTATTCATAGTGTATTTTTTTTATTATAGAGCCATTTTAAGAATTTGAAAAAATTTTCGATTTTTAATTTTTTTTTTTGTGTTTTACGTAAATTAATTGATGAGTTTGCTTTGAGATTTCCATGGGAATAATTTGCATCTGCCAAAAGAAGGATAACTTTTATAAACCGATCTTTTTAGCGTAGTTTTCTTTCTAGAAAATTTTAAAAATTTTCTTATTTCAGTATTTTTCCATTTTACGTAAAAATACGTAAAGTACTTGATAGAATTACTTTAAAATTTGTATACAAATTATTTGCTACTACCTTTATAAACCAAGTTTTAAATAAATAATTTTATTAGCGTAGCTTTTTGATCACTTCTTTTGTTTTCTGAGTTACTCTTGAAAATTTATAATAGTACTACTGAATTTAATTACCGTTACTAAAATTGACTACTTGGATTTACCAAGCTTAGTCGTGATAAAAAGATATCCACAAGATAATAAATCATTAACGTGAAAACGTAACTATATATTAAAAAATGAATTTTTCAATTATATCTTAATAAGTCAGAAAAGGTTTTGTAACATTTATAGGATATAATGTTATCGATGATAATACTTGTATTTCATTGGATAAAATTTAGTGGTTAACATTCAAATAAACCTTATTGAATTATAATTTTAGTGATACAGAAACAGTAACAGCATCATGCCAATATGCTCATTTATTGGCATTTACCTATTTAAAATTTAGTTAAAAAATCTCTTTCAATGTTGAAAGCAATTTGTTGTAAAGTTGCTATAAACATGAACTGTAAGTTTGAAGAATGACCTTGATAAAATAATAATTTATAGTGATATTGCTGAAGAAGAAGAAATTACAGATATAAATAATTACGATGTTGAACTAGTGAAAATAACGCTCATTCAAATGTGCAAATCTAATAGAAGAAGTGAAAAAGGTTGCCATCTTTTGGAAAATAAACGAATTAAGTTGAATTATTAATAATTTTTTTTAGTCATGAAATTAAATTGAATAATTATTTGCTATTGGGAGGTTAATATTAGAAAGAAAAGAGAAGAAGAAGAAAATTAGAAGAAGAAGAAGAAAAAATTACAGATATTAATAATTACGAAGTTGAACTATTAAAAAAAACGCTCACTCAAATATATCTATGATACATTTCTCTTTCTCGCGATTAACGTAATAGTAAATCTATCAGTTTATTTTAATTTTCATCTTGTTAATTTAATTACCGTCATTAAAATTTACTATTTGGATTTACCAAGCTTAGTCGTGATAAAAAGATATCCACATGATAATAAATCATTAACGTAAAAACTTTACTATATATTAAAAAATGAATTTTTCAATTATATCTTAATAAGTCAGAAAAGGTTTTGTAACATTTATAGGATATAATGTTATCGATGATAATACTTGTATTTCATTGGATAAAATGTAGTGGTTAACATTCAAATAAACCTTATTGAATTATAATTTTAGTGATACAGAAAGAGTACCAGCATCATGCCAATATGCTCATTTTTTGGCATTTACCTATTTAAAATTTAGTTAAAAAATCTCTTTCAATGTTGAAAGCAATTTGTTGTAAAGTTGCTATAAACATGAACTGTAAGTTTGAAGAATGACCTTGATAAAATAATAATTTATAGTGATATTGCTGAAGAAGAAAAAATTACAGATATTAATAACTACGATATTGAACAATTGAAAAAAACGCTCTTTCAAATGTGCAAATCTAATAGAAGAAGTGAAAAAGGTTGCCATCTTTTGGAAAATAAACGAAGTAAGATAAATTATTCAAAATTTTGTTTAGTCATAAAATTAAAATGATTAATTATAAGCTATTAGGAGGCTAATATGAGAAAGAAAAGAGAAATATATAGAAAAAAAAGATCTAATTGTAGCAACTCAAATACAACATATACTATTATAGAAACGTCAGATTCATATATAATTACGTTACTAGATTCTTTTGAATTGAACAAACAAACGAAGTGAGAAATATATTAATGTTTTTGCTGAAATATAAAAATAAAATTTTTTTTTTTAACAGTTCTTCAACGAAAAACCTTACTTGTGTATCCAAGTAGATAAGAAACTTCGACAGATTCTTCATCATAATTGCTTTCTCATAGAGAAAGCATTGTATCGATAAAAAAATTTTTTTTCTATTTTTTCATTAATTTGTACATATTTGAACTCAGTGAGTCGAAAAAAGTGGTTTCCAGAAAATGTCTGTATGTATGTGTGTGTGTGTGTGTGTGTGTGTGTGTATGTGTGTATGTGTATGTGTGTATGTGTATGTGTATGTGTGTATGTGTGTATGTGTGTATGTGTATGTGTGTATGTGTATGTGTGTATGTGTGTGTGTATGTGTGTGTGTGTATGTGTGTATGTGTATGTGTGTGTATGTGTGTGTGTGTGTGTGTGTGTATGTGTATGTGTGTATGTGTATGTGTATGTGTATGTGTATGTATGTGTGTATGTGTATGTGTATGTGTGTATGTGTGTATGTGTATGTGTATGTATGTGTATGTGTATGTGTGTATGTGTATGTGTGTATGTGTATGTGTGTATGTGTATGTGTGTATGTGTGTGTGTGTGTGTGTGTGTGTGTGTGCGTGTGTGTGTGTGTGTGGATGTATGAATTCAGTTAGTAAACTGTAACTCGAGAACTACTCGATGGATTTGCTTCTAATTTTGCATGGAATTTAGTTTTGTGACTTACTTACTGGGAAGCTATTGATAATTGGTTCTTCTAGCGTAGTTTTCATTTTAAAGTTTAAAAAAAAAAAAAAAAATTTGATTTTTCGTTTTTTGTTTTTTTTTGTTTACTACTCGATGAATTTGCTTCAAAATTTGCATGAAATTTATTTGTGATTGCCTGGATAAAATAAATTTTTAAAAACTGATTTTCTTAGCTTAGTTTTAATTTTAGAGCATTTTGAAATTTAAAAAAAAATGTTTCTATTTATTAAGCCGTTTATGGATTTACTTCAAATTTTCCATACAATTCAATTTTTTGATGAACTGGTGCGGAAGCTATTGAGAATTGGTTTTCTTAGGGTAGTTTTTTTTTAGAATCATTTTAAGAATT
Source organism: Anastatus disparis (assembly GCA_017163975.1). Lineage (NCBI taxonomy): Eukaryota > Metazoa > Arthropoda > Insecta > Hymenoptera > Eupelmidae > Anastatus > Anastatus disparis. The sequence goes on along the minus strand of JAFFSR010000403.1, from coordinate 94,244 downwards.
TTAAAAAGATTTCGATTTTTCATTTTTTTTGTATTTTACGTAAACTACTCGAATAATTTGTTCGAAAATTTGTATGGAACTTAATTTCGACTGTCAAAAGTATAAAAAATTTTGTAAACTAATTTTCTTAGCGCACTCTTAATTTTAGAACATTTTAAAAATTTTTTAAAAAATTTTTATTTTTAATCTTTTTCTATTTTACGAAAACCATTTGATAGATTTGCTCCAAAATTTGTATGCAATTAATTCGCTACTGTGTGAAGAAAACAAGCTTTGGAAAACTAATTTTCTCAGCGCAGTTTTAATTTTAAAGCACTTTGAAAATTTTCAAAAAATTTTTTATTTTTCATTTATTTTTTTTTTGCGTTAACCATACTATAAATTTTCTCCAAAATTTTTATACAAATTATTCGCTATTGTCTGAAAAAAATAAGCTTTTGAAAACTAATTTTCTTAGTGTGGTTACAATTTTAAAGAATTTTAAAGATTTAAAAAAAAGTTTCGATTCTTCTTTTCTTATTTTTTTTTATTCTACGTAAAGTACTCGATAGATTTGTTCTAAAAATTGCAGGGAAATTATTTGTGACTGCAAAAAGAAGGGAAATTTTCAAAAATTGATTTTCATAGAATAGTTTTAATTTTAGAGCATTTTTAATATTTTGAAAAAGAAATTTTAAAAAGAAAATGTTATTTATTTAACTAGTTAGATCTCGAAAATTACTCGATGGATTTGCTTCAAATTTTGTATACCATCTATGTTTTTGTATAACTAGGCGGAAAGCTATCGATAATTTGTATTCATAGTGTATTTTTTTTTATAAAGCCATTTTAAGAATTAAAAAAAATTTTCGATTTTTAATTTTTTTTTGTATTTTACGTAAGTTAATTGATGAATTTGCTTTGAGATTTCCATGGGAATAATTTGCATCTGCCAAAAGAAGGATAACTTTTATAAACCGATCTTTTTAGCGTAGTTTTCATTTTAGAAAATTTTAGTCTGTTTTCACATTTTAATGCATATCTGCTGAAATTTAATTGCGACTGAAACGTGCGACAGATTTGTAACAGATTGCCAATCGAAACGTGCGATTCAAAGATAAGAATAAACGCGCAAATTTGCAGCAAAATCGAAGCAGTCTTCCGTAAGAATATTACAGCAGCAATTTACTACAGAATTACATAAGAAAGACATAAGTTAAGTGCAATTATATGACGAGAATAAACACGCAAACTTGCAGCAGAATCGAAGCAGTCTTCCGTAAGAATGTTGCAGCAGCACTTTACCCCAGAATCACATAAGTATGACATAAGTTGAGCGCAATTCTATGACGAGAATAAACACGCATACTTGCAACAGAATTGAAGCAGTCTTCCGTAAGAACCTTGCAGCAGCACTTTACCCCAGAATTATATAAGAATTACATAAGTCAAGTGCAAATATATGCCCACTAGTTATATATTAAAATCACATTTGAATAAATATAAAAAAATTAATGAAACTCAAAGAGCTCTATGAGAAACCATTCCGCCAAAGCACTTGGCAGCGTTTCTTCATTTGTGATAATTTATTATGTGATGTCCTATATATAGACTTAAGGTGTGAATGTATTTATTGTATGAATGGTTGGTGAGTAAATGTTTTTTTTTTATTTGATTTTATTGTATTGACTGCGTTTCATGCTATTGTGTACGCTTTTTATTTTTATTTTATGTATTTTTATGTATTTTTATTTTTATTTTTCTTTTAAATTTTAATATTATGACTGATAGATAATGAATGCCTGTTTTAAATTTATTGTATGGTTGCGTGTATTGTTTTATAATCTTAATTATTCTTGTATTATCTGCGGTTAATCTGTGATATCACTTTTTATTGTGACTTACTTTTCCAGTATTATTAGGGTTAGTTATTCGACTGTGATATCAACTTTAAGTGCAATAATTATTTGTAATCTTATATTGTATTACACGCCTATTTGCATATTCATACGAATAGATCATTATCTAATCTAATCTAATCAAGTTCCGTTACAAAGTCCTTAAGAGCATGACGAAGCTGTCCGCCTCCTAATAATATTTCCAATCTTAACTTATGAATAAACGATGCGTTTAATCAAGTTTTTTTGCTACAAAGAAAAAATTTGTGAGATTAAACTCTAGTGCGGACAACTCAAGAAATTCACCAAAATATTATATATACAAAGTTATAATAAAAACTTTCAATATATCGTATTTTAAGGTTAGGTTTGTCGATTTGATGTCTAATTTCCAATCCAAGCTCATTAAAAAATAACAAGTCCAAATGATTTTTTATTTTAATAAAAATTATTGTATTAATATAGCTTTAGTGCGGACAAGTAATTATATTTGTTTAATTTAAGAATTTAAAAAAATATTGATAAAATAAAAAAAGCAAAACTCGATTGCTGCAGCTCCGACATGCCGTTAATTCAAATGAACATTTTTTAGAAGCGTTACTATAGCTACTTTTATTTTAATTGTAATCTATGTGGAGGTAAACCGTTGGGCGTTAAAAAATTAAAAAATTCTGTTGGCAAAATTGCATCTAAACTTTCGTCATTTGCATCTTTTGCAGAGTCAATGCTCAAGTACTCTATTATTGGCTCATTTATTTTCAATAAAATTTTTCCATTCATTTCTGTTACATCTACGTTTTTCGGTGCTAATATAATATTTTCGTAATTGTCACAATTTTCAATATTTATATTATGCCCATAAATTTCATCAATTAGATTGATATTTGACAATATTTCTTTTGAAATTTGTATAACTCTATTTCCGTTTTCATATTTTGAATGAAAATTACCATTTCCTATATTTAGTAACCAATTTTTAAATTTATCATCTGATTCCGATAAACGTTTATTTTCTTTCAAAGATATATATTGAAAATGTCCCCATAAATAGCTTTTTTGAGACAATTTTCTACTATTTGTGTTCTATTTCCATATTTTACTATTGGTAATGTTTGTCTAAAATCACCTGATATGATAAATGTTTTTCCTCCAAACGGATAATTATTATCACATACATCTTTAAACATACGATCAACGGCTTCAAGAGCGTATTTTGATGTCATTATCATTTTCATCTCAGATAATAATCGATACATTTTTCATTTTTTCACCTATTTCGTTGTTTGCACCAATATTACATATTGTGTCTTCAGATATGTTCAACGGTAATTTGAATGCTGTATATACTGTCACACCGTCTTGTAATAAATTAGCCGCTATACCTGTCCATGATACAACTAAATAGTTGATTCCATGAATTTTTAGATTAGTTATAATTGTATTTAATAAGTACCTTTTACCACTTCCGCCTGGACCGTCTATATATATATTTTTCAGTGCAGTTTGTATTCAATGAATTTATTACTGTATTAAAAATGGCCGTTTGAGCATTTGTTAGACTATCAATAATTGACCGAATATTATTAACATTATTTACTGTACCATATTCCATTTCTTTATTTTCAATATAGTATTCTAAAGTAGGTGAATTAAAGGCCTTTGATTAAATTCCATTATTAGTTAAAATATCATTAATTATGCTTAATGCATATTCTTCACCTTTTTGTTCATTCATTTTTGAAGGATAAAAATAGATTTTATATTTTGCATATAATTCTCCAGTATTAATTAGATTGTGAAATGTACAAAAGTAACCAAATAATTGATAAAGAACTTTTGGAAATCGAGATTCTCATGATTCTTTTAAAAATTCACCCCATTCATCATCGATTTCAATTGAATTTCTTGCTGTTACTGCTTCAAAGAATGTTGGCTATGTAATTCCATTAAAAGTTTTTAAGTTTTCAAAAGATGTTGCAGCTTTCACGTGAAGCAGAAGTAATCTTAAAAAGAATCTTTCTTTTTTGTTTTAGATTGACCAAGTACATTATGGTGAGAATAGGTTTCATAGTCTTTTTTTTTCGTCTATGTTTTATGTATTCGATTAAAAACATAATGTTGCGGTATATCAGAATGAAAGTAATTATGTGCCTCAGGGTCACTTTTATTAAGTTCAAACCACGCTGTTAGTGTTGTATTTACATTTTTCTCATTAATTTCGTGTTCGGACTCTTCTTTAAAATACATATATTGTTAATTTTCATTATGAACGGCTAATCTATAAATTGTAGGTGGAAGTTTACTAATATTATATTCCAATATGCGATGCATAGCTTCTGGCGGGCAAACGTATCTTGTGTTTACATATTGTTCAATTTCATTATAAAACATATCCAAATCCTATCTTGCCGTAGGTGGCAAGTATAGCTATGTTTTTATGAATTCAAGATTCAAACACGACTTTAAAAACAACTAAATTATTTAATTTAAGACAAAATTTTTACTACAGAAAGGAACCTTCACTTCATATTTTTTTTATGAACTAATACTTCTAAATTTATATTGAAATAAGGAAAATAAATAAACAACACAATTAAGGGAAAAAGCCTGGCACGAAAAACCCTTTCATTAAAAGAAACGAAAACAATTAAAATAAAAATTTGTAACAGAATAATTACGGACACTATACTTATTTAAAATGAATTCGAAAGAATAGCTAATGACGTTACACTCATACAACAAAGCACACTGACACGATGCGTTACAAAGACAATGTTCACTTTGAAATTTATAATTATTAATTACTGATTATGATAAATGCCAAATCAGCATTCGACAGATGAGTTTAATATTCCGATTTAATCAGATTTTAGTGCCAAAAAGGCGATTTGCGAACAGCGGCAATATAGTTGTAGCCGCTTTGGGCTGTCGTGCGCACGACGATAAATCGTTTATTTTTCGATTAGTAAATGATTATGTACTAGTTATAAATAATATGTAAATTGTGCAATTGTTTAATTGCTGTTTGAATTAGTGTTCAAGTAATCGATAAAAAATATGTAAATCTATTCAACAAGTTCTAACGTAGCCGGCACGAGAAAAGCAAGAGAGATATGTACTTAAAGGGACGCCAATGAGAACTAAAACACTTACTAAAAAAATAAAAGGCATCAATCTTTGTACTTGATTTGAGTGGACCTTTCTTAAGATAAAGAAAGGGGGGTAGGTGCCTGCGACGTGCTGACATATCCCTACTAAAAAATCTTAGGTGAGAAATCAGGTGATTTCTCACCTGAGATTTTTTAGTAGGGATCTCTCATTGTTCTCGCGCGACAAATCACTTGCGCACACATTTATGAGAGGATATGTTACGACGTAACAGTAGTTATTGTAACGGCCCATATTAATTTGTTATAAATTAATTTAGTTTAATAAAGAATTGATCAAAAGAATAATTTGAAAACTTAAAGTAGATCATCTAGATTACCGATCTCGGTCGGTAATGAAAATAACGCAAAATACATATAGATAGATATAAGAAAATAAAGAGAGAAATGGAATGTTCTATTTCTTTTAACAAAAATATGATTATTCTTTTATTGTTAATTACAACATATGAACGTAAAAAAGAAACAGAATAGTTCATTTCTATAATAGGTATAAACAAAAAAAGATTATTATAGTAAAAATTAAAATATGAAAAATGAAATTTTTTAATAATAGACAAAATAATTAATAAATTGAAGCTTAGAATTATGTTGTCGAACAAACATGTTAATTAGAAAAAATTATAAGCAATAGAAAGTTTTATTCGAAAGCATTCTACTTCTTATTTAAAAAACGAATGTTCCATATCTCTTAATACTATCAATATGAGATTGGTAATAATAAATAAAATAAAATATAATTGTAATGATTAAGGGAACATTCCTTTTTTAAAATAATTACCTTTGATGATTGGGAGAGAAATATAATGTTATTTTCATTAATATTTTAAACTAAATTAAAGAAATAATAAATTGAAGTTATAGAACATTCTATTTCTCTTATAGAACATCATCGAAGGTATATCAAATGATATAAAAAGGCCTGCGACGAGCCAAAAGGATTCATTCGATCTCAGACCAGTAAAGGCATAAGACCTTTAGCACTCTGTAATAAAATTTATGTAATGTTGTAAAATCTATAAAGTATAAATTCTTTGAAGTAATAAAAGAAAAAAGATTCAAATTTAAATAAACTTTATTAAAATTTATTTAGAATAGAGTAACTCATCTCATTTCATGCATCATTTGTCATAAAATAAGTAAATAAATTAATTATCGCACATTGAAAAGTATTGCACTTGGATATGTCGTCGATGATAATTTATTTAATCATATGTCATTGAATAAAAGTGTTCTTTATCGCACATTTAAGAGTATTGCACTCAAAGATGTCGTCGATTTAAACACTTTTCCGCATTTTTCATATAATAAAAAAGTTGATTATCGCACTCTTTAGAGTATTGCACTCAACGGAGTCGTCGATAATAACTTTTATCATTCTACCCTCTCCTCCACACGTAAAGAAAATTATAAATTATCGCATCTCAAAGAGTATTGCACTGGAGGAGATCGTCGATAAACATAATTTTCTTATACAATATTGTTGTATGCACCTTGTATATGCATGGAATTAAATATAATAATGAAGTAAAGAGTACACCCCGTTAAGATAGGTAAAATGCCCTCCCTCATATATTTTCAAACTAATATTTTTTCTTGTTTTTATAGTAATTAAGATTAGGTTTTGTTATATTTATAGTTTCCCAACACATACCCTAACCTCAACATAACCTAAAAATCACTTTTTTTATAAAATTTTTTTTTTATCTGGAAGGATGAATGATATTAATCCCGCGAAAAACATATGACTAGGTCTTAGCACTCTCTTCAACTGTGATTTTTTGCGAGTCCTAGAAAGCAGTTTTTCTAACCTAAAAATAACATTTAAATCATAAAATCTCCGTAACTTTGCTCTGGGAGGGGCTACAAGTAATTTTCTGGGCTTAAAATTTGTATTTTCAAGAAACAAATAAAGTTTATAATGACCAAAAATTCGATTCTGGCATGGCGCCATGGCGAAAAACTCGAAAAACCATTTTTTCATAGGTTTTCTGTCGGTTATTGGTCTCTAGCATCTCACAAATCATTTTTAAAGAAAAAAAAATAGCTTCATTGGATTCTACGTGAAAAAATACATTGAAAATATGCATAATAACTTTAGGAATACTTGGATGCTGTTACAAAACAATTAAAAAAATAAAATAATTCTGAAATTATTACATAGCTACTTTGCGTCGTTGCTGCATTTTATGTTTTTATGACCTTGGTCATCTCTTTAGAGTCTCAAAGCTACTATTCAATGTATCCATAGGCAAATTATGTCCACTACACCCGAAAAACAGAGACAAATACTAGACAGATAACGTTAACTCCTATATGTACATATATATATGTGGAATAACTTGCTATCCCTCGTATATACATAAGGAATAGTGAGTTGTTTTTAGGAAACGCAAATTATTTTTCTTATACATAGATAAAAAACCAATGTTTATCTATTCCTGTAACTATTCTTTTTAGTGTTCTTTTTTAGCTTGTAAGAGACCTAACATGTTTTCTGTCCTCCATAAATCACGAACTCGGTAGATTTGAACAATTAAATGATTCTAATTAGGTTCCAAATTCAAAAATTAAAAGATCATCATCTCTTTAGAGTCATAAAGCTACTATTCGATGTATTTACAGCCAAATTACGCCTATTGCACGCTAAAATAAGATTTTTAAACATAACTGAAGTAACGGTCGTATCATCTGTCTTTTTGTATTACAGTAGACTCTGGATACAAGAGAATCAACGGGCCTTCAGGAGAGGAATTTTCTTGAAAATTCTTTCATACAAAAAGTCCCCAACACGCTTGAGTCAAGAGTGATACCCACACCTACTGTTTTGTTGTGTGAGTTGCATCCAACATGCGTGTATATTCAGTCTCTCTCACTTTCATAGTGGTGGGATAACGCAAATACTTAGGCTCACGCCCATATTTAGAAGAAAGAGCTCGAAATCTCTTATATCGCAAGGTTTTAGTAACAATCGTGTTGGGTCTATAAATTCGAGCCTGAAAGTACACTTCTATGTAAGCATTTATATTCTTTGTTAGAACTGCCACAATTATGATTTGTCTTCAGGCCATTATACGCAAAAAATAGAGTAGCAACCGATATAAAAAATACATTGCTTCTACATATATGAGAATCAAGCGCGTTGTTTCTAGCAACAGCTCACTATTTTTTGTATATATATATATATATATGAAAAGCAATAGCTCCTAGAGTTCCTAGCAGTAGCTTACTATTCTTTGTATATATATATATATATATATATATATATATATATATATATATATAATGTTACTAAAACCTTATTCCGTCTTTGTCTCTCTAATGATTCAGTGATCTCTCGATACAAGAGATTGCGATGTAACATGGCAGATTGGCCATATTACTTTTATGTATATTTGTGGCGCATATAGCCGACAGAAGGGAGAATCTAGCTACGGGCAAGACGGAAAGCAGACCACGCGAGTCAAATATTTAAGAGCATAACCCAAAATCGTTGGCACACACGTGCGAATTTATAAAGCACGTATAATGTGCACTGAGATAGCTAGCGAGCAGCTTGACTCGAGTAGCTGAGCTTGGGTCCGTTTAGGATCGTTTGTCTCTCTCTTGCGGCGCGCGCAGCGTACAGCAAGAGAGATGAAGCTGAGCATAGACGAGAAGGAATACCATTATTATTCCTTCTGTCGCCAGCGTCCGATAAAGAGCGTTTCGGCTTGCGATATCGAGTAGTATTAATTTTGTGCGTGCGAATATCGTAAGCTTGAGTGAGCGAGAATAGATAAATTCACTATTCTCAAAGTTATTTTATTGTGCTCGAAATTGTTGCGAGTGCACGATTGCTAATTAAACTTATATAATTTATTTTTGTCTTTTACGACGTGTGTGCCGGGCGATCGCGTGCGCGTTTTATTGCATATATTCCCTTCGTGCTTTTCTAATTCGTTATTTTCTTGTGTGTTTATTGCTCGTGTTCCTTTTAGCTTACGTTTTGTAATATTTGCTTTTCGTCGTGCCAATAGTTATTTAATTAGAGCAAGCGGCGTCGCGTACGCTATACGCGGCTGGCGTCCATTTTGAGCGAGCGTACGATTACTGTACATATTTCTTAAATAAAGTTTCTCTTATTATTTGTTACTTAATTAATTATAGCTTATATATTTTTATAAATTTAGTGCAACCTCCTGATCCCCAAGGTTGTCACAACTGACGCAACCAACGTGGGGCCGACAAAAATTTCGGTGAAAATTTTTGTTTAAAATCACGGGATCAAAAATTGAAAAGAAAAAAAATTTGTGCTTGAAATTAAATAGAAAAAACGGTGCTTGAAATTAAATAGAAAAAAAACGGTGCTTAAAAATTAAAAAGAAAAAAAAACTGTGCGTAAAATAGGATAAAAACTGTGTTTAAAATAAAAGAAAAAGAAACTGTGCTGTGAAAAAAAAAAAAAAACTGTGCTTGAAGTGAAAGACAATTGGCTATACCAGTGAAAAGAACAATTTTCTACTCATGCGTTTCCGCTTCGCCACGTGGTCGCCATTACGAACGACGCACACACGACGAGGCTGAAAGGAGGCGCTCTGGCGGCCATTTTTGTTCTTGGCGTCGCTTGGTATGAGGTAACCGCGACAATTTATTTTGCAGCAACATCTTTTTAAAGTGCGTGCATTAAGCAAAGAAATAAAATATTTTGTTTTTCATTCTTTTTTGTTTTGTGCGAAACGTTTTCCTTGCATTTTTTTATAAATACATAGAGCATTATTTTTTATTTGAGCGTGAGCCTTAAGCTAAATTTATTTGATAATAGCACTGCATTCAATTCACATACATACACATATATTTCGATACACATACATATATGTCATTGCATTGTTGCTTGTATTTGTCTTCACTTGTGTTCCCCTAAAGCTCATTTCCTTATAGCTTCATTACCTTTAACACTACGTGTCTTAAAACTCCATATTAAGCAAAGCTGTGTTTTTCTTGTATATATAATATAATTGAATATCTCAAGTGTGCTGAGCAATTTATATTCCTATTTGTGCTTGCGCGAAATATATCACTATCGTGTGCTACCTTAGTGCGTGTCGGTACACGTTAGCTTACGCATGATTTTCTTTTGCTTCAGGGTGCATCTGGCGTTACAAAAATTTTAAAATTTTAGCTCTTGAGTATTACCAGCATGCTATATAAAATTAATTGATTATTAGACAATTCTATTTATTACAAATAAATCTTTTTTGTTGAAGCGCTAATCCCACTTAGCTTTGTTTTCTTTTGTTTTTTAATTATAAAGCATTTAACAATTTTCTTTTCTTTTGCTGTAAGCCAGAGCTATTTTTATTCAAACCTCCTGAGATAGGAGCTCATCATAGCATTAATTACTAGTAATAAATTTTTTTTTCGTGCGTACCCTTGTGTAGTGTACTTTTATTGTAAATATGATAAGCCAACAGTTAGATGTAGAGCCCCTATGGATTTCTGAGCATATATGTAGGAATGAGATTTTTGAAGCAGCAAACGAAATTGTGCAAATAGCAGACCGACTATCTGCGGAGCAGCTCTTTAGATACAGCGAGCGAGGAGTGAGCATGGCCGGAAGTATTTCGATGTTCAAAGAACGAGTTTTACGATATGAGCTTAGACGACATCTCGGCGAAAGAGCCGCTTGTAAAATAATAATAGATGAGGTGACATATGATTCGCGGCTAGAATTTATTAACCTCCCAACAGAGCAAAGTGCGTGCAATCAATTCGCTTATCCCTCGAATAGCTTAGAAAATCCTATTCCTCCTAGCAATAGCAACGCAACTATTCACCCATCGACGACGTGTACCACTACTACATGTCTTTCTTTTAGTACAGCGAGCATACCTCATACTGTGAGAGCAACTAATTCCCTTCCTACTATTACTGCAACGACGTACCATGAAGGAAATAATAGCACACCAACTCCTCATTTTTATCCATACTCGTATCTCCCTTGTTATCCTAGTCCATGGAGTCACGTCCCGTATATTGCAGCACCTTCTAGATATCTGCCCGTCTCACAACCTTTAAATCCTATAAATCAACCCCCTGCACCAGAGCATACAAGTTATGCTAATAATTTCAGAGAACTGCAATGGTTGAAGCAGAAAGAAGAGACTTGCAGAGCCCAGAAAAACGTATGCCGACCCCCTCCAGCTCCGGATGAATCCTTATTCCCCACTACAGCTTACACTGGTACAAATTCGACTAACTTGAGCGAGCCAGCTTTGATTTCTCCCCTTAACTTTGAAGATGCTACGATGCATTCACACCCAATATCAGTGTTAGCATCAATTACTAGCAATCACCCTTTAACCCCTTTAGCTAAGACGCCAAATAAGAGCGAGCGCGTACAGAAGGAAAATCGTCGCCCCAAACGAAGAGCAAAGAGTAAAACTCGAATAACGAGCCGAGCAAATAAAGAAGATCCAAAGACGAGCCCAACTCCAATTAGGAAAAACTTTTGGCGAAAGCACATAGAGCCGTGCTTCAGATGTGGTAGCTTAGGACACTGGCTGCGAGAATGTTCTCAGCCTATGAAATGCTATGGCTGTGGACAACTTAACGTCCGCATCAGAGACTGCACCCAGTGTCAACAGAGCGAGCGAGCAGAGCAGAGCACGGGCGAACGAGCAGAGCAGAGCCACAGCATACGAGCAGGGCAGTGCCACAGCATGCGAGCAGAGCAGAGCAAGAGCGAGCGAGCTGAACAAAATAAAAGCATGCGAGCAGAGCAGAGCAAGAGCGGGCGAGCAGAGCCAAAACAGAGTGAGCGAGCAGAGCTAAATGAGAGCATGCGAGCAGAGCATAGCAAGAGCGAGCGAGCAGAGCACAACTACTATCTCCCAAATTTTAGCTATGCAGAGTATATCTCTGCTACATTGCGCGAAAAAGCAACCCATCGACCTGAGCCCCCAATTCAGCAAAACCCTTTTATACCATCATTAACATGCCTATATTAACCCTCCAGCATCACATTTAGCTATTTAAAATCCTTACCGACTAAACTCGCGACCCATTCAGCTGATCCATTATTTGAGCATTTGCGTCTTTATTAAATTACCCCTTTTCTTTTGCTATTTAAGTATTCCTTATACACATTGTACTGACATTCCTAACTATTCACACTGACACATGAGCAAGTGCAACATTTTATTTTTATGCATTACTATTACGTAATTAAGAGCAAAATCTATAAAAAGAATATTTTTTTTGTGCATTTGAAAAATTGCTGCAAAATATTAATTATAAAATAATTAATCTTATAAAATCATAGTATGCATCGACACATACCATCAGAGCGTCACCTTTCAGTGAGTAAACACTTTAATTTTTATTTTTATTTTCAATTTCTAATTTTGTTATACGAAATGTAATTTTAATATTTTTTTGGTATGTGTATGAATGAAATACATGTAAGAATGGGCTATGAGTGTTATTTTCTTTAACTTTAAGATAACTAGTTTTAAGATTTGTAATTTTTGTATATAATATATGGATAAGCCAGTCGCGTCGTTTTAAATTAAGCAAACTCATACAGCGTGTAACACTTACACCTAATTTAGCTAAAAGTCAGCAGATACCGCAGAAGAAGAAGTTTATAGATACACTTCACACCGCTGCAGATAACACCGGTTATCTTAATTTAAGCCTTAATACTTTTCTTTTCTCTATATAAATTTTCTTTTTTCTGTTTTAGTTTAGCTTATGCCTTTTTTTCTCGTTTGACGAAAGTATCCGGTTCCACCGTATACTTCCGTGTGGTGGGGGGGGATTGTAACATGGCAGATTGGCCATATTACTTTTATGTATATTTGTGGCGCATATAGCTGACAGAAGGGAGCATCTAGCTACGGGCAAGACGGAAAGCAGACCACGCGAGTCAAATATTTAAGAGCATAACCCAAAATCGTTGGCACACACGTGCGAATTTATAAAGCACGTATAATGTGCACTGAGATAGCTAGCGAGCAGCTTGACTCGAGTAGCTGAGCTTGGGTAAGTTTAGGATCGTTTGTCTCTCTCTTGCGGCGCGCGCAGCGTACAGCAAGAGAGATGAAGCTGAGCATAGACGAGAAGGAATACCATTATTATTCCTTCTGTCGCCAGCGTCCGATAAAGAGCGTTTCGGCTTGCGATATCGAGTAGTATTAATTTTGTGCGTGCGAATATCGTAAGCTTGAGTGAGCGAGAATAGATAAATTCACTATTCTCAAAGTTATTTTATTGTGCTCAAAATTGTTGCGAGTGCACGATTGCTAATTAAACTTATATAATTTATTTTTGTCTTTTACGACGTGTGTGCCGGGCGATCGCGTGCGCGTTTTATTGCATATATTCCCTTCGTGCTTTTCTAATTCGTTATTTTCTTGTGTGTTTATTGCTCGTGTCCCTTTTAGCTTACGTTTTGTAATATTTGCTTTTCGTCGTGCCAATAGTTATTTAATTAGAGCAAGCGGCGTCGCGTACGCTATACGCGGCTGGCGTCCATTTTGAGCGAGCGTACGATTACTGTACATATTTCTTAAATAAAGTTTCTCTTATTATTTGTTACTTAATTAATTATAGCTTATATATTTTTATAAATTTAGTGCAACCTCCTGATCCCCAAGGTTGTCACAGCGATATAAGAGATTTCGAGCTCTTTCTCCTAAATATGGGCGTGAGCCTAAGTATTTGCGTTATCCCACCACTATGAAAGTGAGAGAGATAGAATATACACGCATGTTGGATACAACTCACACAACAAAACAGTAGGTGTGGGTATCACTTTTGACTCGAGCGTGTTGGGGACTCTTTGTATGAGAGAATTTTCAAGAAAATTCCTCTCCTGAAGGCCCGTTGATTCTCTTGTATCCAGAGTCTACTGTAATACAAAAAGACAGATGATACGACCGTTACTTCAGTTATGTTTAAAAATCTTATTTTGGCGTGCAATAGGCGTAATTTAGCTGTAAATACATCGAATAGTAGCTTTATGACTCTAAAGAGATAATGATCTTCTAATTTTTGAATTTGGAACTTAATTGGAATCATTTAATTGTTCAAATCTATCAAGTTCGTGATTTATGGAGGACAGAAAACATGTTAGGTCTCTTACAAGCTAAAAAAGAACACTAAAAAGAATAGTTTCAGGAATAGATAAACATTGGTTTTTTATCTATGTATAAGAAAAATAATTTGCGTTCCCTAAGAACAACTCGCCATCCCTTATGTATATACGAGGGATAGCAAGTTATTCCACATATATATATATATATATATATATATATATATGTATATATATATATATGTATATATAGGAGTTATAGTTATCTGTCTAGTATTTGTCTCGGTTTTTCGCGTACAGTGGACGTCATTTGCCTATGAATACATTGAATAGTAGCTTTGAGACTCTAAAGAGATGACCAAAGTCATAAAAACATAAAATGGAGCAGCGATGCAAAGTAGATGTGTAATAATTTTAGAATTATTTTATTTTTTTAATTGTTTTGTAACAGCATCCAAGTATTCCTAAAGTAATCATGCACATTTTCAATGTATTTTTTTGCGTAGAATCCAATAAAGCTATGTTTTTTTCTTTAAAAATGATTTGTGAGTTGCTAGAGACCAATAACCGACAGAAAACCTATGAAAAAATGGTTTTTCGAGTTTTTCGCCATGGCGCCATGCCAGAATCGAATTTTTGGTCATCATAAATTGTATTTGTTTTTTAAAAATACAAATTTTAAGCCCAGAAAATCACTTGTAGCCCCTCCCTGAGCAAAGTTACGGAGATTTTATGATTTAAATGTTATTTTTAGATTAGAAAAACTGCTTTCTAGGACTCGCAAAAAATCACAGTAAAAGAGAGTGCTAAGTCCTAGTCATATGATTTTTACGGGATTAATATCATTCATCCTTCCAGATAAAAAAAAAATTTTATAAAAAAAGTGATTTTTAGGTTATGTTGAGGTTAGGGTATGTGTTAGGAAACTATAAATATAACAAAACCTAATCTTAATTACTATAAAAACAAGAAAAAATATTAGTTTTGAAATATATGAGGGAGGGCATTTTACCTATCTTAACGGGGGGTACTCTTTAAATTCGGTAATTAAAATATTACCTGGCGACCGTGAATAAAGTCGGGAACGCTTCATTATATCAACAATCTATAATATCGGTAACTATGCATTAAATATATATTTTATTACATAGCTTTAAGTAAGCATTTTATTAATACAATATGTATGAAAAATATTTAAGGGGTATATGAGGGGTATATGAGGAGTGTATGAGAAGTGTATTAAAAGTGTATGAGGGGCAGCACCAGGGTAGGAAGGAGTGACTTCGATAGTAAATGGTTTTTAAAAAAATTTTTTCCTAAAGACATTTCTAAAGATATTTTTACGTTATTTTGAGGGATCACTTATGATCTTTTGAGGAGGAGGGAAGTAAAATAAGGGAAAGCAGAGAGGAGACCTTTTTGTTAATATAACCATAGATATAGGGAATAAGTAACAAATGCTTTGGTAAAATAAGGAGAAATCAGCGTAATTATCAGAGGGGTGTATGACGGGTGTTGAGGGAAAGCAATAGTAGTGACTTGGGTGAAAAGAGGTGACTTAGGAAGTGGGGGTGTCCTTTTTTTCAAAAAGGAATATTTCTAGATAGATTTTTATGTTATTTTGAGGGGTGAATTGTGGTGTTTTGAGAATACAAGACAGAAGAAGAAAAAATGAAGGGTAGGAGAGGAGGAATTTGGTTTTTCATATAACTATGTAATATAGGGATATATATATATATATATATATATATATATATATATATATATATATATATATATATATATATATATATATATATATATATATATATATATATATATTACCTATTCTCTGTGAAATCAGTGTACGAAAAATTTTTTTCTGCTAAAAATTATTAAAATGGTTCTTTTCCATATTATGAACCTCTCAAAATTCATTTAGATTTCTTTGGTACATATTTTTAGAGCTACAAAGCTTCAAAGTTGACCAAAAACCATATTTTTGACATTTTTGACTAATTTTAAGCTTAAATTACTCAGTTAGGTTGCGTTTTAGAAATTTATTACTGAAAAATTTTTTTCTTCAAAATATTCTGAATTTTGAGAAAAATTAATTCAAAAGTGTAATGTAGCCAGTCGCTGAGCTAGAGTCATTTAAAACATTGAAATACCACTTTTCAAGGTTTCGAACCATGATCCCATGTCCAAAAAAATCATCGAAGTAGGTAATATATGTATAAATATAGCCTATAAATTTCAGAGTGGTGCAAAACGGCGATTCCTTAAATAAAATTTGAATGTTATTAGAAATAATGAAAATTGTGAATTTTGGCTACATTTACTCATTTTAATGCTAACTTGTACTCATCGGTTGCAGATGTCCCTTCGCAAGCATTGATAGAAATAGTTGTATACTTTACAAATATTAAAATATATTAAGAAATATCTTCTGAAAGATTTAGAGTGAACTAAACCTTAAGATTTTTTTAACAAATGATGTGCCATTGTAGCACATGAAAAATATACTTAAATACTGCATTGAAAAAAAATTTTTGTTCATTTCATAGTTTAAGGTTATATAATACTGCTAATATTTCCAATAACACATGGTGACAGGTAACTATATGTAAAATTCGTTTCTTATAAGATTCGGATTTTTTTATTAGAAAAACATTGAATGTCATTGGATTTCTTGAAAATTATGATTGGTAACTAAAATATCCTTTGTTTATTTGACTAAAAAGATTTGGAAAATTATTTTTGCTTAATTTCTTTTATAATATAAACATAATCTATCTCAAGATACAATAACACTTTAAAGAATAATTAATTTAATTTTTAGTCAAGAAATAATTTTTCATATTGAACAATGTTAACAGTCCAAGAGATAATAAGACACGATTTACTTTGTATTGATAATTCATCACATTTGATATTGCATTTTCACAGTAAAAGTAACTTGTATTTACAACTAACCAATATTTAAATTTAATTTCTTATACACTGAATACAAAATTTATGTGTCTATACCTTTTTCTTAGATGTATCAGTTACAGATCAGTTAAGATGCAAAACTAAAAATGCACTTCTACTTACATGTTAGAACTTTTTGTGTAAATTAATGAGAATAATTTTAACTATTATTTAATTTAAGTCAAACTGATTTCATCCACTAGGATATTGATTCACAAATCGCCTTATACTGATCTTCGGCATACTGAGATACAAAGAGACATGAGTTTATATGTCACTGGCAATAAGAAAAAATAAATTTAATATTAATATATATCGATCTCTATTATATGTTGATTGTAATTATTTATTTAAATTAATTCCAAGTTTTTATACATAATTACATTCAATTATTGCTGTCACATCATCAGATTCAATGACAAATTGTCAGAAAATGTAAATTATGATAATCAATCTCCATAAAATTATAATGTTTGTTACTAATATCAAAAAAATCAAACACATTTAAAAAATATAACAAAAATTAAAATTAATCATTTTCTGAAACTAAACTTAATAATATACATTAGTAGATACTTTAATCTTAACAAATCTTATTCAATAGAATTTAAGTCAGTGTGTGTAGGCTAAATCTATAAAAGAATATTATCATTTACATCCATATTATAATATTATTCACCTGAACTGTTATAAAAAGAATGCTTGTTCAACCTGGACTCATACTAATTATTTCCTTTAATTGAGAAAAAATTATTACCAAGCGTTAGTCTTATTATTTTAAAGAAATCTTCTAATTTGTGAAAATGAAATAAAATAGAAACTTATCTGACTAATCGTCTCCATAGACTTATCCAATACAGGAACCACTTTCATCCACTTCATTATTAATAGCTGCACAAATTTTTTCTACGTCAGTTTCTTTTTATCTTTTTTTTAAACTCTCAGAAGCCGCTTTAAATATCTTACAGTTATGTAAATTTCATGATGTTTAAACAAAAGTATATCTGAGAAAATTAATATTAGTATAATTACTCAATTATTGAATACTGTAATTCTAAATTATTCTAAATTAAAATATTCTAAATTAAAAATAACAAGCAATAATTACAAAGACATATTTACAATAAACGATAATTGGCTGTTATTGTTTATTTAAATATTATATTAATTTTGAGAATCTTTTTATACATTATTGATGTAAATAACTAATACTAAGATTAAAAAGCAAGCTGTTAATAACAGAAAGGCTCTAGGGGGATAAGCATGTAAAAATTGCCCACAGCGGTTTTGATAAATAGGCTTTCCCACTGGAAAGGTCATAAAAAAACTCCTTAGCCAAATTTTTAGACCTCTAGACCTCTCCTTTCACTATATAACCTCAAAAACCTCCCTCCATCTGTAAGTAGTTGAACACGTTTTATTTTTCGCTCTTCTTATTTTTGTTCTGGTACTGCATTTTTGTGCCCTAGGGCGTTTTTCTTACAGACTCTTGCACGCTCAATTTGCAAGGAACCGTCTCAGCTATAAATCATCAGTTTTATCAGCGGTCCTTGCATTTTATCTTGTATTTTACATCAGGGTGCTGTTCCTTGGAGGTTAGAATTATCGCAGTTTTGAGGTTAGTTTGGAGGCAATTTGGCATCTGCAGGCAGAGATCCTGATGGCTAATTTTTCCGACCGATAAAATAGAAGTCTACCTTACCCTATAAGGAGGTCAGTTTTAGTTACTGTAGTGTACACTTGAGGTCAGAGTAATGGACAGTTGTGCGATTTGTAAGCTATCCACCAATGATAAATGGGGCATGGCAAAGCTCCATTTGTGTTTCACGTGCCGGCAGCGTTGTCATGCGAAATGCATGACGCGTTCAAAAATGGAAAATGGCACAAAGTATGAATGTAAAAGGTGCATTGAAAAAATAAAAAATAATTCAACATCATCAGCCAGTGGTAGCATCAAGGTCAATGGAGTTTCGCAGATCGCACGCAAAGCTGTTTCCAATCAGCCCATCAGTGCCTCAACACCTTCACGAACTGACTCGAAAGTGACACCTGTCAACACCGCTCAGAAGCTGCCTGAAAGAGTGAAAACTACTTTGTCATCGCAAACTTTAACCATCAACAACAACAGCGGTGCCACGGCGGATGGAGGGAGAAGTAGTTTAAGTATACATTTCTCTGATAAGCAATTGGGAGGTGGCGCTGCGCACGCTGCCCCAAATAATAATAATAGTAATAATCTTAAGAAAAATAATTTTGATGTGGTCCGAGGTGACTTAGATTCTTCCTCATTGCAGGCAACTGTATCTGCTCTAGAGGGCGCACTATCTGGCAGGCTTGATAAATTATTTAATTCTTTTGATCGACTTTTAACTTTTGAAAGCCAAGTCCAAAATTTTGACAAGGGCCTGCGGGATATTGTGTCCAAAATTGAAAAACAAAATAAATTTATTAAAAATTTAGAAACTAAGCAGATGCAGCTGTTAGAGGAAAATCGCAAACTTAAGGAAATAATAGTCACTTCGGAAAAGAATTTCCTGTCTGCTCTAAAAAATAAAACTGAAACGTATGATAAAATCATCAGTAATAAATTTGATAACATTCAAACTTTTCTTAACAACGAGTTTCACGGAGTGGACAGGGGTTTCTTCAACCTTACAACCGGGGTAGCTGGCGTAGCGCAGGCCGTTGCGGATCTCACGGGAATAAATGAACATACATTACACGCATCTAAATCTGTGAAAATAACACAAGCACCACATACACATAATATAATTAGTGAGGAGGCACCTCGTCAAGTTGAGACGGAGTGTGGTCCTGGGAATGGTACATTGGTGATCTCTGGCGGGTTTGACTGCTCAGCAGTCAATGTTGGGCCGGATGATTACGCCTGTGCCGTTCTTGGTACCATTGTCCCGACAACCAAGCGTACGAATATAATTTCTGTTAAGAAAATTGCTAAACATGACAATGTAAACGAGGTGTCTACAGAGCGTGAGATCAGTGGCGGCCCGAGGGGTTCATTCTCATTGCTGGTTAGACTTTCTGAGAAGGACCTGGTGCAAAAGGTAATTGAAGCTAAACGACAATTCACAGGGTATTCGACGGCGGATCTTAATCCCTCCCTCCTTAGCAGTCTTTCTTCCATCAAACACCACAGCTTGATATTTATTAATTAATTTTTGCCTAGAGAGAAATATGCTAATTTAAAAAAATTGAAAAAGTATGCCAAAGAAAAAGGCTTTAAATTTGTTTGGCACAGACATGGCAGATTTCTGGTGAGGAGGGAGAGAGGGGAGAGAGCACACAACTTTTTTAATGAAAATGACTCAGATAATTTATTGATAGATAGCAAGAAACTAGATCACGGTGTGAATGCAAATAAAGACAATTCTGAAATTCTATCGAATATTAAGTGCAATAATAATAAATGTGATACTAATACTACTAAAGCCTCTGATCATCAACGAAATATACTGGCGAATAATAGATTAACGTCAAGTGTGGCCTCTCCCCAATGACTGCGCCTGGCCTCCTCGGGGGGTCGTACAGGGAGGAGGGGTGAACTGCGAGCATGCTTTCTGAATGTGACCTCTTTGAGGGCTCACATTGGGCAGGTACGTGAGTTTCTAAGTGATGGTCCCTCTTACGACATATTTGGAGTGGCTGAGACCTGGCTGGGTCCATCTGTTTCGGATGACGTCATTCGGGTCAAGGGGTATAAAGTATTCAGACAGGACAGAAACTTGCGTGGTGGAGGAGTTGCCATGTATATTAAAGATAATTTAAAGTGCACGTTTTTGGCTACTTCGGATACTCAAACTAATCATAGTGAAGGTAAACCGAAGGTACCTGAATATATTTTTTGTTCCGTGCAATTGGGCAGCTCCGAAGCCGTGCTAGTTTCTGTTATTTATCGACCTCCTGCAATTTCCTTTTTTAGAAATACTGATTTTTTGGATAACTTAAGAAATTTTGCCTCTGAATACTCTCATAAAATCATAATGGGAGACCTGAATGCCGATCTTCTGCGTGAGAGCAGTGATGCCAAATTTATTAATAAATTATCAGCTGAGCTTTCGTTACAGTTGGTTCAGCACGGTGCCACGCATCACACTCCGACGTCTCACACGTGGATTGACCTGATTCTTGTGGACGATAATGACACAGAACTTGACGCACGCAACTTACCGGCGAATTTTCACAGTCGGCACAATTTAATTGATGTATGCATTTCTTGTAATTTTATGAAGATAGATGAAAAGATAATTAAGTATAGGAATTATAAAGATATCTGTCCAAACTTATTGGCGCAGAGTTTGGCCGGCTGTGATTGGACGCCATTTACAGTTAGTACAGTTGACCCGAAATCTGCGCTTTGCTGCCTCTGCGACAACCTTACGGCAGCAATACAAAATCTGGCGCCACTAAAATCACTTAAAATTGGTAAAGATAAAGAGTACCCCCCGTTAAGATAAGTAAAATGCCCTCCCTCATATATTTCGAAACTAATATTTTTTCTTGTTTTTATAGTAATTAAGATTAGGTTTTGTTATATTTATAGTTTCCTAACACATACCCTAACCTCAACATAACCTAAAAATCACTTTTTTTATAAAATTTTTTTTTTATCTGGAAGGATGAATGATATTAATCCCGCGAAAATCATATAACTAGGACTTAGCACTCTCTTTTACTGCGATTTTTTGCAAGTCCTAGAAAGCAGTTTTTCTAACCTAAAAATAACATTTAAATCATAAAATCTCCGTAACTTTGCTCTGGAAGGGGCTACAAGCAATTTTCTGGGCTTAAAATTTGTATTTTTGAAAATCGAATACAATTTATGATGACCAAAAATTCGACTCTGGCATGGCGCCATGGCGAAAAACTCGAAAAACCATTTTTTCATAGGTTTTCTGTCAGTTATTGGTCTCTAGCAACTCACAAATCATTTTTAAAGAAAAAAAAATAGCTTAATTGGATTCTACGTGAAAAAATACATTGAAAATATGCATAATAACTTTAGGAATACTTGGATGCTGTTACAAAACAATTAAAAAAATAAAATAATTCTAAAATTATTACATAGCTACTTTGCGTCGTTGCTGCATTTTATGTTTTTATGACCTTGGTCATCTCTTTAGAGTCTCAAAGCTACTATTCAATATATCCATAGGCAAATTATGTCCACTACACCCGAAAAACAGAGACAAATACTAGACAGATAACGTTAACTCCTATATGTACATATATATATATATATATATATATATATATATATATATATATATATATATATGTGGAATAACTTGCTATCCCTCGTATATACATAAGGAATAGTGAGTTGTTCTTAGGAAACGTAAATTATTTTTCTTATACATAGATAAAAAACCAATGTTCATCTATTCCAGTAACTATTCTTTTTAGTGTTCTTTTTTAGCTTGTAAGAGACCTAACATGTTTTCTGTCCTCCATAAATCACGAACTTGATAGATCTGAACAATTAAATGATTCTAATTAGGTTCCAAATTGAAAAATTAAAAGATCATCATCTCTTTAGAGTCATAAAGCTACTATTCGATGTATTTACAGCCAAATTACGCCTATTGCACGCTAAAATAAGATTTTTAAAC
Organism: Anastatus disparis; assembly: GCA_017163975.1. Taxonomy (NCBI): domain Eukaryota; kingdom Metazoa; phylum Arthropoda; class Insecta; order Hymenoptera; family Eupelmidae; genus Anastatus; species Anastatus disparis. The sequence goes on along the minus strand of JAFFSR010000403.1, from coordinate 71,542 downwards.
ATAACTGAAGTAACGGTCGTATCATCTGTCTTTTTGTATTACAGTAGACTCTGGATACAAGAGAATCAACGGGCCTTCAGGAGAGGAATTTTCTTGAAAATTCTCTCATACAAAGAGTCCCCAACACGCTCGAGTCAAAAGTGATACCCACACCTACTGTTTTGTTGTGTGAGTTGTATCCAACATGCGTGTATATTCTGTCTCTCTCACTATCATAGTGGTGGCATAACGCAAATACTTAGGCTCACGCCCATATTTAGGAGAATGAGCTCGAAATCACTTATATCGCAATCTCTTGTATCGAGAGATCACTGAATCATTAGAGAGACAAAGACGGAATAAGGTTTTAGTAACAATATATATATATATATATATATATATATATATATAAAGAATAGTGAGCTATTGCTAGGAACTCTAGGAGCTATTGCTTCTCATATATATATATATATATATATATATATATATATATATATATATATATATATATATATATATATATATATACTAGGGGGTACCCCCCTGATCGCACTGCTCGCCAACCCCCAGTTGTGCTATAAATATAATTATATATTAAACATTTAAATCATTTTTAAATCATTTTTTTTTAGTTTCGTTGATAATTTAGTATATTATTTGATATATCGTAATGATTTTGAGTTTTATAAGATTTATAGGATTATTTTGTTATAATTCCTTTTTTATATCTTTTTTCTCATTTTAAACATTTTATGAGATATATCAAAAATTCATACTAAAATTTATAAATTTATTATGATATTGTAAATGAAATTATTACATGATCATTATATCATATTTTATTTAAAATTTAGTTATTTATATAACAAATAAATAAATAAAATAATTTTAAATTATTTTATACTTACTTATATTACATTTACCTGTATAAAAGTTATGAATATGTTTTTTTTATTTATTGTTGTTAGTAGTTAAATTATTTATTTATTAAAATTTCGATTTATAAATTTTAAATAATCATAACTTTTAAATATTTTAGTTAATTTTTAAATATTTTATTTTTTTTTATTTTTAATAATATTGATAATGTTTAAAAATTTTTTTTTGATTTATTGTTATATATTGAAATATTTATTATTTATTTTAATTTTTCATATTGTATTAATAATGTTAGCTAATCTTAATAAATATTTAGAATAAATTTCATGACTTTGATTAAAGTAATATTCTGCTATTGGTTCGCGTATTATTTTTTTAATATTTCTTTCTAAACTATGTTAGGTACAATATCTCTGTTTTTCGATTCATTTTAAATATATATTTTATTTACATTTTTACAACGTGAAAGAGTTATTTGTGCTTCTATGTTATATTCGAATAATTTAGTTATTTTTAATCGCGTTTCATTACATAATCCATTTTTTATACTTAAATTTCGAATTAACATAATTATGGTATTTACTTTTAATTTCAGTTCGTGTGGAGGTAATCCTTCTCTTATGTTATTTAACATTTCTATTGAATAATTCAAATGAATATTATCATCCGTTTGATCTACACCTTTGTAAAACAAATATAAATAGTTATTAATCTTGAAAGTTATATAAATTTAAACATAAATATTAATATCAATTAATTTTAAAAGTTGTATAAATCAATACTATTAAAGGTTTATAATGTAAGGTGGTGTGGAAATCTGAATCCTCAACACTATACGCTTATTTTTATTTTAAAACAATAAAATATTTATAATATGAACAAATTATTAAAAATCATTATGTTTTCAACAAATGAATTAATTATAGTGTTGAGGAATTGTAATAGAATTAATTTAAATTTATATTTATTAATTTCAGATAAACTATGTAAAAAATGGTAATAAGATATCTGATGAGGCACATGTTTTTCATTTTAAATATAATAAATTGTAATTTTATGTAACTACTTTCGAGTTTTCAACAAAAAAAAAATTAAAATTTTTATATTTTTATGTAATATTATACTTAAAATATAATAAAAAAATATAAAACTATATTATGCAATATTTGATGGTTCTAAAAGGTTGTTGGGGGGATTGTTGGGGGGTTGTGGGGGGATTGTGGGGGGTAAGAGGGGGGTTAGTGGGGGGTCTATGGGGGGATGTGGGGGGACGTGGGGGGGGGGGTAATGATCGATAACATAAAATAACGTAAATTTACGTTATTTAATTAATAAAAATCATGTGGGGGGCTGTGGGGGGGATGTGGGGGGCACCGACTGAATTTTGGTTCATATAACTATATAATATAGGGAGATATATATATACAAAGAATAGTGAGCTGTTGCTAGAAACAACGCGCTTGATTCTCATATATGTAGAAGCAATGTATTTCTTATATCGGTTGCTACTCTATTTTTTGCGTATAATGGCCTGAAGACAAATCATAATTGTGGCAGTTCTAACAAAGAATATTAATGCTTACATAGAAGTGTACTTTCAGGCTCGAATTTATAAACCCAACACGATTGTTACTAAAACCTTATTCCGTCTTTGTCTCTCTAATGATTCAGTGATCTCTCGATACAAGAGATTGCGATATAAGAGATTTCGAGCTCTTTCTTCTAAATATGGGCGTGAGCCTAAGTATTTGCGTTATCCCACCACTATGAAAGTGAGAGAGACTGAATATACACGCATGTTGGATGCAACTCACACAACAAAACAGTAGGTGTGGGTATCACTCTTGACTCAAGCGTGTTGGGGACTTTTTGTATGAAAGAATTTTCAAGAAAATTCCTCTCCTGAAGGCCCGTTGATTCTCTTGTATCCAGAGTCTACTGTAATACAAAAAGACAGATGATACGACCGTTACTTCAGTTATGTTTAAAAATCTTATTTTAGCGTGCAATAGGCGTAATTTGGCTGTAAATACATCGAATAGTAGCTTTATGACTCTAAAGAGATGATGATCTTTTAATTTTTCAATTTGGAACCTAATTAGAATCATTTAATTGTTCAGATCTATCAAGTTCGTGATTTATGGAGGACAGAAAACATGTTAGGTCTCTTACAAGCTAAAAAAGAACACTAAAAAGAATAGTTACTGGAATAGATGAACATTGGTTTTTTATCTATGTATAAGAAAAATAATTTACGTTTCCTAAGAACAACTCACTATTCCTTATGTATATACGAGAGATAGCAAGTTATTCCACACACATATATATATATATATATATATATATATATATATATATATATGTACATATAGGAGTTAAAGTTATCTGTCTAGTATTTGTCTCTGTTTTTCGGGTGTAGTGGACATAATTTGCCTATAGATACATTGAATAGTAGCTTTGAGACTCTAAAGAGATGACCAAGGTCATAAAAACATGAAATGCAGCAACGACGCAAAGTAGCTATGTAATAATTTTATCGAGGCGTCAGCCTCCACCGTCATAAACACGTACGTGCGGGCGTTTCATTTAATCTCCGTGTAAGAAATAATGCTTTTCTCTATCCCTAGGCGAAACCACGTAAATATAATTGTTATATAAATTAACAATTATATTTGCTTTTTTTGTTTTAGCGCGTGTATGTGTTGTTTTTTGCTGCCGCCCAGCATTTGTCACGCGAGTGAAACGAGCGTCGACAAGGCTGGCGGCAGCAGCAAAGAAAAACACATGCACAAGCCTAAATCACGAGAGAAAGAAAGACACATGAAAAACACGCGCACAAGAATCCTCTTTTATGAACGAGAAAGAGAGAGAGAAGCACATAAAAACACGCACACAAGCCTCTTTTATTTTTTTATTTGAGTTAAAATTGAAAAAAAGAGTATGTACATTTTTTATAACGCGACACTATTTATGATATAAGATTTTAAAGTTTAGAATCATATTTTATTAGAATACAATTCGTTTCAATTTATAAGCGCAACGTATATATCGTCTGTCTTTTTTTTGTCATGAGAGAGACAAAGACAGAATACAATCATAAACACGAGCCTACGGCTTTTAGCAACAGTTTTGGTTAGGTTGAGTCTATGTTTCTCTGCGAGAGATATTTTAATGTGAGGCACGGAAGGCGCCGACTGGAGGCGCGTTAGTCGTTTCAACTGTAGCTAAAAGTGCTACTTCTTCTAGTGTAAAGGCTCGGCGGAACCGCGTGGTTTCACCTAAGGGATAGAGAAAAAAAATTTTATAATAATTTAAAAAATAAATCCGTTTTGCACAAATTAAATCTGTTGACTACATTCAGTGTTTTTACTAATACATATGTATATACATTGGGTCCATGAACTTGAGCCTCAATGATATTTATGTTGTAAGCTAATTCTAGACAAATATTTTAAGTTATTTTTTAATTATATGGTATACTTGAAATAAATCTTTTTTAATTTGTAACAGAATACGTCTGCTACGTTTATGTTTATACTATACTCTGTAAAGCGACGTACATAATGTATAAGTAAAAGATGTCAAAAATTTAAGGCTTGATGTGTGAGCGGTCCGTTCCCGTTCCAATGGAACATCCATGGAACTGCGGACCACTAGCATATAAGGCCTTACGAATGCTAGTTGAGTCGAGTCTTGCTCCACGGTTGACAGTCTTCACTTTAACCAATCACTGGGTTATTGGGCGCAGTGGTTGAAAGATGTATTATGTTTCTCATCACCAGGGGATTGCTCGTGGTGATGAGCTGGTACGACTAGACTACTTCCTAGGGGAGCTGTTGAGTTTCAACCACCGGTTAGGGGATTGCTCGTGGCCTGTGTGAGAAACGGTACAGTAAGGTTGAAGGTTGTAGCATGCGTGTTAAAACCCAACCCCCCCTCCCATTTCCTACTTACCTGCCGACGACGATTGTACGAACCAGGGGATCGCTCGTGATCGTATGATTGTCTAGATAACATTTTAGTTATCCTGCATACAGTTTGTACTCGGATCGCAGTCAGGTGATTGCGCGTCACTGTAAAACGAGTCGGGCTAAAAACCGTTGATTGCGCTCTGTGCCAGGGGATTGCTCAAGGTGCAGTGAGCAACTATACGAAATGCACTCCTAGTCCTACGCATGCGCGTTTGTGATTTGCTTAAACAGAGATAGAAATTAGCCAGATTATTGTAACTTGATCTGTAAAGAATAGAAACTAGCCAGATTATGGTAACTTGTTTGATAAAGAACAGAAAGAAACATGTAAACTTGATGCGTAAATGCATATTAAAGCCTGTTTAAGAGTAAAACTAAGAACAACGTTATTTACCGTTTGTTTCAGACTGCCGAATCTTGATGAAGATAATTATAGATAATTATTTTTTTTTATTTTTGCGCTTATTATTTTTGGTTTTAAATGTAGTCTCACGACGCTTGGCTTTTTTTCTTGTTTTTCACTTCATTTAGTGCATGTATAGCTGTCCTGCCAATAAATATATGTGATTTTAATTCCCCAAGTTTTTTTAACCACATATGACTTTTTTTAATTCCATTATATTTAGAAACCCCACTCCATTCAATATTTTTCTTTTTTCTAAATCTTTCAATCTCATTTATTGGTAGTAAAATGATTTTTATTGCATTGGTGTAACTTTGAACCCAATTTATAAAATCGTAAGCATTTTGTATCGATTCTTCATGAACTCTTTTCAAGTTATGTGAAGTAGCATAATGCTTTAGAAGCCTACCTATTCCATCAACGGCTCCTTTCCCATGACCAGTCGCAGAAAATAACCATTTCATTTCATAAAACCAATGTTTGAATTTATGTAGTTGAAAACGATTTTTAAATTGGCTTGGAGCTCCATCTGATATGATAGTGACTTTAGTAACTAAATAATTCTTTTTCATAAGATCGATAATTTTATTTATTGCTAGCAGTGCATATGCAGTATCATGCCTTTTGACGTCACTAACTATCGCAAAACTTTGTGTTATCTCTCCTTGGTAACAGACTGCAGTAAAAATAGAAATTTGGTTATTTACCCAATGATTTCCTTGAACCGCTTTATTATTTATTACAGACCAATTTCCTGCAAAGTCAACGTGGATGATTAACTTAGTAGGATCAGCTTTACCTTCTTCTTTTTCTTTTTTTATAGCTTCACGTTGAATATTTTTTATGTATATATGAGTACTTGCTTTCAATGCGCAGATTGAAAGTTTTTCTTCAAAAACTTTTAAGCTTATTGTTTGTTTAATAAGATTACCATTATCCCACAAAGCAAACGTAATTTCATCTTTACAATTTTATTTCAGTTTTAACAATTCTAATGTGATACCCGCACCACCGGGACAATCTTTGCATTCTTGCAAGAAACATGAATCAGATGGTTCAGAACACAACATTGTGTTAGTTATTTCTGAACGAATTGAATCTAATTCGGAATTCTTATTGCCTCTAAAACGAATCAAACTTGTAAGAAACAGTTCAAAATTTTCGCAATGTACACAAAGACAAGCTTCCTTCACACGGCTAGTTAAGACGAAACTTGGTCTTAGACTATAGAATTTCGATTTTCCTATTTGTAAGTTTGGATTTTCTTTTCTTAATTGACTATATGTTTCTTTTAAGCTTCGAGTAAGAAACCGTTTGACTTTTTTAGTTTTTGTGTTATTAATTTTAACAGTTACGACATCAGATTTATTTGGACTTTGCCTACTACAATTAAAATCATCATTTAAAAAATATTCCATAACGATATTTTTTGTGCTTTCATCAATAGGATGACCAGTATATAAATCTGGCTCCGAATAAACTCCTTTATTTTTCACGAGATTTCTTGATTTATTTATCATATACTCGCTTGTATTCGGGAATAGTGAGCAAACTTTTATTTTGCTTAATTTTGAAGGTAGTAGAGTTAGAAGTTTTATTTTCTCCGAAATAGAAGAGCATTTTTCTAAAGCCAATTTAAAATTTTCTAAAAATTCATTCCAATAGTTTTCAGTGGAATTTTCGTCCGATTCTATTGATTCAACTGAAATGCCATACGCATCTTCTAATTTACTTCCAACAGTAGCAGAAAAAGCTGAAATTAAGGATTTTTTTCTTTTTAGATACGTAATTTCCTCTAAAATTTTCAGGTATTGCAGTTTTTCTTTTTAGGGGTGAGATGCATTCAGGTAAAACTGAATTAATACTCTCGTTTAATTCCTCTATTCGTTCGGGTGTCTTCGGAATAAAATCATCATCTCTCCCGCTAAAAAGTTCAGTGATTTCATTTTCAGATATAGACTCAAGATCACTTAAAATCATTTTTGATATGCGTTTATGGCAATTTTTACATACATTAGTAGATGGCAATATATTTAAATCTGGATGAAGCTGTGTCAAATTAATGGCTAAATCTTCCAACGGTCTAAAACGTGAATTACTGCTCATATAAACTACCTTTTTATGCATTTGAAAAAAAATCAGGACATGAAATTCTTTTAGAAGAGTAAATTTCGGACATTGTTATTTCACAATTTTGTTGAATTTTTCACAAGCCCGAGAAGCACCTTTCAAAGCAGCCGTAAAAATAACTAGCTTCTATATAACAGTTCTAATATGCTGTTTTGATTACGCGATGTATTTGTCCACGAGTTAGCCTCCTATTGTTTGTACATCGAAACATACATAATATAGATATACACGAATAGAATTCTTTTTTTTCATGTTTAAATATTTATTTTTATATTACGAATTTACACACACACATATATATATATATATATATATATATATATATATATATATATATATATATATATATATCACTATTGATGCTATATACATGCATACAAATGTAAACAAATGATGAGCCAAGCATACGACAGTGTTTGAATGCAGACTGCTTAAGACTTCCGAACGTATATACAAGCATTTTTCACCAACAAAATTTGTGAATTTTTTTGTCGCTCCAAACCAAAAAACCCGGGATCAAACAAATACTATTAGATAGGTATTTTGGTCCTCTATCAGCAAAAAAAAATGGCCTTTTCGAGAAAAATGCATGTGCATAAAAAGTGCATTTTTTGGTAAAATGCATATATCTCAGTCATTTTTTAGTTTTTTTTTAAATTTCTTGCACGGAGTTGAAGAGGGCTCAAAACGAAATAAAATAAAAAAAGGTTTATCAAAATTCATTGGAAATTGGTAAAACGATAGCTCTCTAAAGTTATTCTCAACATTTTCAGTTTTAACATTTAGTTTTTGTATGCAATTTTCAAAAGTGCATATCTGATGCAATTTTGATATTTCAGCAAAATAAAAAAATACGTATACCCTTATTTTTAGGGTAGAATAACATACTCCATTAGCGCAGTAATTGGTGACTTGAGTGTATACTGACTGTTCGATTTGAAATGGAATCAGCCTTATATGCTTTCTTTATTCCAATTACCCTTCCCCACGAATCCTGAAACACTGAAGCTTCTGGCACCCTAACTGTAATTGGTAGCTTTGTTACAAATTAGAGCATCGATTTAATACTTAATATTCTATAATTATGCTTTGAGGTTATAAAGTTCAAATCTTATTCTGTCTTTATCTCTCTTATAAGAGAAATAGATCAATGAAACAATCATTAATTGCGTTACATTTATCAACACGAACCTAAAGGTTGAATTTATGGACCCAACTCAAGTAATGATTGTTACGTGTCACATGCTTCATAACCAACGTAAAAAATACGAAGAACCCCAACCCCGCTGATATCACTACATAGAAGATTGCATAAGCAAGATAGCTTTTTTTAATACGCGATGGGGCTTTCTCTTCATTTTTCGATAAAGTTATTTGTTTTTGCAAAAACTTAATTCTTCGATTAGAAAAGGACGGAGATACGTAACCTCCTCTTAAAGGTTGTAACCAGTGTTTTTATTACTCTTCCCGGATTTCTTGTATTTTTATAAATACAAACAAGTACCCACCAAGAAAGCAGAATCTGGGGTTCAAAGTAATATGCTGTCTATTATGGTCATAAGTAAAATAATAGTAATTTTTAAAGCACTTGATCTACATCTAAATGTATCTGAGAACACATTTCGATGTGTAAGAAACTATTTTTCGCCTACATAGTCACTGTTTTTAGCAGTCAAGTCCCCAAATATAGTAAAAAATGCAATAAAAATCGTTTTTTTCAACTTTTGAGTATGACGCACCTTGAAATTCATAATTCTGATTCCGTCATTCGAAAGAGCGGAAAAAATACAAAAAAAAGATAGTTTAAAAGTTTAGCCAAATAAGTTTACGAAATAGATCCTGAATAATGAAACATGAAACGAGGTCGCAAAAGCTCAATTTTTAACGAGAGAGTTTGAAAAAAATTAGGAATATTCGAAGTCTATAAAAACTCCCACATGAAAATTTTCAGATCGTTTTAAGCAATATTGCGTCAAAAATAAGAAAAAATCAAAAAATCACGTTTTTGAGGTTATATAGTGAAAGGAGAGGTCTAGAGGTCTAAAAATTTGGCTAAGAAGTTTTTTTTTATATTTCCTTCCCAGTGGGAAAGCCTGTTTATGAAAACCGCTGTGGGCAATTTTTACATGCTTATCCCCTTGAGTCTTTTACATAGTCCACAATTACTAATAAAAATTTGCTGTGATAAATATTGAGAGTCGGCTAAATAAATCTGTCCAAATAATTTAAATTTTCTTTAGAATTGATAAATTTAATATTTTTATGAAAAAAAGTAAGAGTTAAGTGCAATAGAGCACAAAAAGAGCGAACGATTTTATTTCATAAGAAAATATAAATCCTATCCTATATTATATTAAAGTGAAACCACTTTTTTTTATTTCTCCGGTTCTCCGGTTCTCCGCATTTGTTAAATGTGTCCAATCTTTTGGTAATAAGAGTAGCAATTTTTTATTGGACCCTATATAATTAGTCCTCATTAGTCATAAGCATCTTTTTGGGTCATATTTTTTTGGGTCTTATATTTTTTTGGGCCCAATATTTTTTTGGACCTTATATTTTCTTGCACCCTATATTTTTTTGGGCCCAGAATTTTTTTGGTCTCTATATTTTTTTGGGCTTTAGATTTTTTTGGGCCTTATATTTTCTTGCACCATATATTTTTTTGGGCCCAATATTTGTTTTTAATTTATATTTTCTTGGGGTCTATAATTTTTTTGGGTCCTATATTTTATTTAGCTCTATATTTTTCTGGGCCTTATATTTTTTAGGCCCAATATTTTTCTGGGCCCAATATTTTTTTGGTCTCTATATTTTTTTAGACTCTATATTTTTTTGGCCTTATATTTTTTTGGGCCCAGTATTTTTTCGATTCTTATATATTATTAGGCTCTATATCTTTTTAGGCCCAATATTTTCTCGAAATTAATATTTTCTTGGGTTCTATATTTTTTTTGGGTCCTATATTTCATTTAGTTTTATATTTTCCTGGGCCTTATACTTTCCAGGCAGGGTTGCCACCCGTACGTTAATACAAAGTACGCTAGTATAATTGTATATATTATTTTTTACTAATTTTAGTTGAAATTTTAAAAAACAGAAACGTACACCACTATATATTATTTTAGGTTGCTTCAACAAAACGCTTTTTTTTTATCAACATACGTTTTTTTAATGCAAAAATACAAATAATATCTTATTTTCTTTTTTTAAATAACGTACGATAACGTACGATAACGTACAAAGATGGCAACCCTATTTCCAGGCCCTACTTTTATTTGAGTGCTATTTTCTTTGGGCCTTATATTGTCTTGGGTTTTAATTTTTTTGGGCTAAATATTTTCTCGATTCTTATATATTCTCTGGCTCTATATTTTTTTGAAATTTATATTCTCATGGGTTCTATAATTTTTTTGGGTCCTATATTTTATTTAGCTCTCTATTTTTTTGGGCCTTAAATTTTTTTGGGCCCAATATTTTTCTGGACCCAATATTTTTTTAGTTTCTATAGTTTTTTGGGCTCTATATTTTTTGGGCCTTATGTTTTTTTAGGCCCCATATTTTTTTTTTGACTTCATATTTTCTTGGGCTCTATATATTTTGGGCCCAATATTTTTTCGATTCTTATATATTATTAAGCTTTATATTTTTTAGGACCAATATTCTTATCTTCCTCTAGGGGTTGTAGGACCTTGTAGGGTGCCTCGCAAGAGGACGGTGGGGAAGCTTAGCCTTGGAGGCTTGGGAGCCTAAGATCTTCTCGTGCGGGGGATGTTGGGTCGGTGCCTCCCTGCTTCCGTCTCATCCTGCTAGGCAGGCTCTGGGGACGTGGGGTGGGGGGCGCTCGTGCTGCTGGTGCTGACGGCTTCTGGGGGTCCTGGCGGTTTAGAGCCGTGGGGCGCCTGGGGTACGGGCGTCGGGGGCGCGGGAATTCCGGCTTGGCATCGTCAGCCCGAGGGTTCGCCTAGCTGAATCTAGGATGGCTCAGCAGCCCGAGGTGACTAAGAAACAACCCCCCGACTCTCTCTGGTGGTGGAGAGATATCGGGCGCTAATAAAATATATCACCCCCTGACTGAAGGTGTAATGCGAACCGTGCCGATGTTGTTCGTGGTCCAGGGGTTACAGTGGGTCTCAAACGGTGCCTCGTAGATACCGGGCGACCTCTACGAGTATTAATGCCTTACCTCTGCATGCGGGGCTCTGTGGAGGTGGACCAACCTTTCCCTAGCTACTCGTGGGACTCAAAATGAATGTTCAGAAAAATAATAACCTTACGCAACCTGGTAGTGTGGAAGGAAGGAGAACCGCTCTACAAGAGCTGGTGACCCAAACAGAAGCACAACCAGTGCCTGCTAATACGTCGGTGAACCTGGAAGGGGGAACCCATAGCACGCCGGTGAACCTAGAAGGGGGAACCGGAACTACGCCGGTGAACCTGGAAAGAGGAACCGGAACTATGTCGGTGAACCTGGAGAGGGGAACTGTCAATAAAACAAAGAGAATGGGGAACAAGCAGAGGAGGAAGAAAAAACGTCAAGAAGGCACGCCCTCCTCCTCTTTGCCCTTGACCCCCTCTCATACCAAAGGAGTCAAGAGACCCAAAACATCAAGCGATACTCCACCGGAGGGGCAAAGACCCCCTAAAAGAAACAACTTCGGACCGGGAGAAGGCTCCCTGTCAATCGCACAAAGAACTAACCCACTCACGGTAGTGGTGGTTCCGGTGGAGTATCCAGATGAATGCTTCTCATCAAGTGATCTGATGAATCTTCTTAAGGAGATTGAGGAGCGTGTCGACCAAATAGAGGACGGAGAACTGCCAAGGTTCGAAGACTCTATGGTAAAGAACGGTGCAATGGTCGTCGTGCCAGCGGACCGATTCAGTAGGGAGTGGTTTGTGCGGCAGATGGGTGAGAAGAGTCCGCCAGGTGCTCCCATCCTCAGAGTAGGGGGGATTGAGCTCCTCCAGCGTCTGATTAGAGCCACGATCCTTCTACCTACAAAGGTGGAAGCGGGAGTGGCGCTGAAAAGGCTGGGGAGGCTCAATCCGTCACTCAAGGTGGATGGCTGGAGGCTGTACGCGGTCTCAGAAACCCAGAAGCCAAGCAAACTGCAGCAACAACAGGGTCCAGCAGAACCAAAGGACCAGCTAAAGACGCAACCGGACCAAGGGTCAAAGGAGCAGTCAGAAGGTAAGTCAGACGAGAAGGGAATAATGCTTATTGTCGGCATTCCCGAATCGTCCATCAAAAGTCTAAGTTCATTAGACAACAAGGCTTACTACGGTATGTGCAGAGTTGAAGTTAGATACTCTGTCAAGACCGTGGAAGCATCAAGTAATCAATAGGGGAACTTCCAAATGGAGGGGATCCTTAAAATTACTCAGATTAACTTGCACCACAGTAAAGACTCCTCAGCTCTTCTTGCGAGGAGTCAGTCTGCGGCGCACACATATGTATCATTGATACAAGAACCATGGACCGTCAAAGGCTCTATTAAAGGACTTGGAAGAGGTGGCCAAATTGTCAAAGATCCAACAGCAGTCAAACCCAGAGCGTGTATCTGGATCAAAGGTCTAGAAAACACGCCACTTATGGCAGTCATTACTCGAGATGTAGTGGCTACTAAGGTAAAACTCTCCATAAGAGGTGTTTCAAAGGAGGTAGTACTAGCTTCAGTCTATCTCCCCTATGAGGAAGAGATTCCTACAAAAGAGGTAATTAAGTTGGTGGCCTATTGTGGCGAGAGGGGTCTCCCTCTGGTTTTGGGATGTGATGCCAATGCGCACCATACGGTGTGGGGCAGCACGGACACGAACGCTAGAGGATCGGCCCTACTCGAGTACTTAGCCACCACTGAACTAGATATTCTTAATAGGGGGTCGGAACCTACCTTCTTTAATATAAAGAGAAGAGAGGTGATCGACCTAACACTGTGTTCACAAAACTTTATTCATGCTGTGCGGGATTGGAGAGTGTCGGAAGAACCGACGCTCTCTGATCATGCACAGATCACGTTTAATATTTGTTTTCTGTTTCAGGAGGTCAAATGGATTAGGAACCCAAGGAATACGGACTGGGGTACATACAAAAAAGGAACTCTCAATAGCAATGAGAGAATTCCCTAAAAATATTGGGAACAGGGAAGAGATAGAAGGGGCGGCGAAAATGCTCCAACAGTCTATCATCTCGGCATTTTCTAAGAGCTGTCCTCTCAAGAAAGCGAGGACAGAATATGAGTCTCCATGGTGGAATCACAAACTGGAAACTCTTAAGGAGACAGTCAAAAGATTGTTCAAAAAGGCCAAGAAATCCAAAGAGGAGTTACCTTGGCAGAAGTGGAGAGACAAACAGAAAGAATACAGAAGGGAGGTCAGAAGGGCCCACACGGAAGGATGAAGGAAGTTCTGTTCGGAAGTGGAACAAGGTCCGGAGGCATCCCGACTCGACAAACTGTTTGCACGGAATCCGGAGGCATGGTTGGGTGCCATTAGACTTCCAGAGGGTGGTTACTCAGTGACGGACAGGGAGACCTTGGGCTGCCTGATGAGGACGCACTTTCCGGGTTTTATTAACTTGGAGGGTGGGGAGAGTGATCAACCTGATAACCCTTCACGGGTGAATTGGGGTCCTGGTTGCGGTGGACCCGCTGACAAGTCAGCTAGGGTGAAGCTTGCAGCCGGGATTGTCTCCCCAGACCGTGTCAGGTGGTCCTGGTTCTCCTTTGGGCCGTTTAAGTCTCCCGGGGTGGACGGGGTGTACCCGGTCCTGCTTCAGCAGGGCACGGAGGTTATCCTCGGCCCTTTCGTGAGACTGGCGAGAGCCTGTTTGTTGCTGGGCTATACACCCGAAAACTGGAGGAATTCAAGAGTAGTTTTTATTCCTAAACCAGGAAGAAGCAGCTACTCCACGGCAAAGGACTTCAGACCTATTTGTCTGATGTCCTTTTTGCTTAAGTCGATAGAGAGGCTCATCGACAGATACATCAAGGAGACGGTTCTCACACAGAATCCGCTATCACCAGAACAACACGCCTACACAGAAGGCAAATCTACCGAAACAGCACTGCACAAAGCAGTGTCATTAATCGAGGAAGAAATAGAAACAGGAGGATTCGCCATAGGAGCCCTCCTGGATGTAGAGGGGCTTTCAACAATACCCCAACAGAGGCTATTTGCAAAGCAGCCAAGAATAAAGGAGTGCCGGACATGATCACGAACTGGATCTGTGACATGCTGAGTCACCGATTATTGGAAGTAACCAGGGGTGACACCACGGTCAGGGGTACAGTCGCAAATGGCTGTCCTTAGGGTGGTGTGATCTCCCCGTTAGAATGGAACTTGGTGGCAGAAGGTGCTTTAACCTGTGTTAAAGAAACCGGATGCCATGTCGTGGATATGCCGACGATATAATGATAGTGGTGAGGGGCGTTTCCTTGAACCGCTAGCAGATGTATTACAGGCAGCACTGGACAGACTTTGGAACTGGTGCAAAACCAACAAACTGTCTATCAACCCTAGCAAAACAGAGGTGGTGGTCTTCACGAGGAGGTATAAGTGGAAACTGCATAAAACCTTAAAGCTAGGAGGCCAAGTATTAACACCAAAATTCGAGGCCAAATACTTGGGGGTGATACTGGACAGCAAGCTACACTGGAAACCCCAGGTAGAAGAGTGCTGCAGGAAGCTCACCAATATGTTTTGGCTTAGCAGAAGAACTATTGGAAGGAATTGGGGACTTAAACCCTCAACCATCCTGTGGATGTTTAGGACAATTCTCATTCCTAGACTAACTTACGCAGCAGTGGTATGGTGGAAACACACCAGCCAAACAACAACTGCGAAGCTCCTGGATAGGCTAAGGGGACTTGTCCTGAGAGCCATGACAGGGGCAATGAGGACTACTCCCATAGAAGCCCTGGGATTCTTGATGGGAGTGGCACCCTTACAACTGTATGTACAAGAGGCTGCTACAAGGTCTGCATGCAGACTGATTGCTCTCAACATGTGGACAGGGAGAGGTGAACACACTTACCCTCCTTGCCTTAAACAAGATGTACTATTAAAGATGAGGTCAGATCTGATGGTGACGAAATATCACTTCGACAATAAATTCAAGGTGATTTTCCCAACCAAAGAAGACTGGCTGTCAGGAAAAGGTAATGATAGAATACCGAACTCAGGCGACATCTGGTACACGGATGGATCAAAATCCGCAACGGGTACTGGAGCAGGCATCTATCGAAGGAGGCTTGGGAAGGGGACTATGGTCCCGCTAGGCAAGCAGGCTTCAATTTTCCAGGCAGAACTGGTGGCTATACTGATTTCTGCTCAGATGGCACTAGATGCGAACAACCAAGACATAGTGAACATCTGTTCGGATAGCAAAGGGGCACTCATGGCCTTAAAAAGCTACAAAACTAAGTCTAGTCTAGTGGAGGAATGCATCAACTCACTAAATACTTTAGGAGAAAGATGCAGGAAACTCAAACTTTACTGGGTTCCCAGTCACGTGGGAATCAAAGGCAACAGGGTAGCAGACGACCTAGCAAAATTGTCTGCAAAAACACCACTAATTGGCCCTGAGCCTGCTTTGGGAATTCAGATGAGCCAAATTAAAGAAAAAATGTGTCAATGGCGAGAGACACAACATAGAACAACCTGGAGGGATACACCAGGTTGCAAGCAAGCTAAAGCTCTGCTTGGTGATGACCCTAATCATGCGTGGCTGACACGAGGTCTGAACCTAAGCAGAGAAGATATAAACATAGTCGCACAAATAGCGACAGGGCATGGTAAATTAAATTACCACATGTACAATAGGAAAGTAGCTGGTTCTCCTGCATGCAGATGGTGCGGGGCCGCCTTGGAGACGGTTCAGCACATCCTCTGTGAGTGTGAGGAACTAGCGACAACTAGAATGAAACACATAGGAATGGAGTGCCCTGACATTAACAAAATCAGGACACTTCCTCTAAATAATGTGATTTCCCTATATAAAGAGATCACAATACATTGCGTATCTAACTATGTCTAACCGCACATGCTCGGAACCCATCCATAAGGTTGTGGTGAAGGGTTGCTGGTGGGACTAAACGATGGGGCTGCAAAGGGCATTTGGCCTAGGCAGCATTGGTGGTTCTATTCCCATAGAACTGCCTACCCGATATCCTTAATAATAATAATAATAATATTCTTATGGGCCCAATTTTTTTTCGAAATTAATATTTTCTTGGGTTTTATACTTTTTTTGGGTACTATATTTTATTTTGTTCTATTTTTCTGGGCATTATATTTTTCAGGCCATACATTTTTTTGAGTCCTATTTTTATTGGGCCTCATATTCTTTTTGGGCCTTAAATCTTCTTGGGCTCTATATTTTTTTGGGCCCAATATTTTTTCGATTTTTATGCATTCTTGGGCTTTTTATTATTTGGGCCTAATATTTATTCAATTCTTAAATATTCCTTGCCTTTGTTTATCATTTAAAGAATTTATTTTCATTTCTATTTCATCAAGAATATTATTATGATTTGGAATTGTTTGATTATTATCTTCTTCTATAAATGTGCTTATGTTAGGTAAATTAAAATCATTTAAAGAAAATCCATTGACTTGTAAATTATTTTAATAACATTCAATACAAGATTTTCACCTATATTTTTTTCGTATTTAGGATAATCTAACTTATCTTTATATTTTTCATATAAATCTCGTGAATTTATAGGATTATAAAAAACGCAAATGAAAGCAAATAATTCATAAAGAATATAAAGGAATTCTGTTGGAGATGCTTCTTCCAAATATCTATTCCATTCTTCATCTTCATTAATTATTTGTTTTGCCTTAGCTGCCTCATGAAATGAATTGTACATCACATCATCAACAGTACGTAAAGCTTCAAAAGATGTGGCTCCTTTAACATGTAATAGTAATAACCTAATGGAATAACGTTCTCTATCTTTCGGACTTACTGAGTACATTCTACTAACCAGGAGAGTGTCTGAGCTGCGGGTCACAGATCTTGATGAAACTTCGGGATAAGTATTTAGGTACCAAAATATGAGTAAAGCCACAGCGGTACGGTCTAACGCTTTGAAAAAGTGAAGTCATGGACAATTATAGTCTTATTTTCAGAAAAATATGAAAAAAGAACTCCGAATTGAAGTGTAAATAATTCTGTCTAGAAATGTCTTTAATAAATGCACAATAATTAAAATGAAAGCAGAGAAAGCAAGCTTTAATTTGCTAAAAAAAAAAATAGTCTAAATTTTGAAGGATGGTGATTTTTGGTACTCTCTTACTGCTCAACTTTAAACAAGCATAACTTCAGTTCTAATCATTATTTTTTAATTCGGAAACTAGCAAATTAAAACTTACTTTCTCTGCTTTTATTTTAGTTATTATGGATTTATTAAAAATATTTCTAGACAGAATTATTTACACTTCAATTGGGAGTTCCTTTTTCATATTTTTCTGAAAATAAGACTATAATCGTCCATAACTTCACTTTTTCGAAGCGTTAGACCGTACGGCTGTGGCTTTACTCATATTTTGGTACCTTAATACTTATTCCGAAGTTTCATCAAGATCTGTGACCCGCAACTCAGACACTCTCCTGGCAAGTATTGGTTTTCTTTTTTTTTTCTTTTATTCCACTTTTTCAGTTTTTCATTAAATGTATAAAAATTTGGTATGTCTGAATACAAGTGATTTCGTGCTCCAAAATCTTCTCTATTTAATTCAAAATATGCTGTTAAAAGATGTTAGAATAAACGAAAATTATATTTAAATGAACCGCCATTATCATGTAACGCGTCTATATTCAAAACCATGTATTATATAAAAAAGAAACCTCCTTGTATAACTTCCTGTATATACCTTTGAAAGCTCAAGTTGTAGACACAATAAATAAAGTTCTATCCTCTTTAATAACTCTGCATAAAACTGACAGGTTATAGGCCCAGGATCGTCAAGAGAATTGTGGTTTTTGCGTTCAAGCTGAAAAAGCAAACTGAGTGCTCAAAAATTATCGAAAGCCAAAAGTTAACCTAACTTTTATACGTGCACGTGGCAGAGTAAAACTAAAAGTTTTTTTTTCTCAAAGATTTTCTTGTATACAAGCTTACGCTGCGGTACACACATATATATATATATAAAAAAAGGAGGAGAAAAATAAAAAAATATGGCATCAGGCCTTAGTGTGCATATTGATAAATTATCGAAGAATACATGGAAAATTCAAATGCAAACCATACTTGTTAAAAATGATGGCTGGAGCTATGCTAGCGGTGCAACGGTAAGACCTACATCTGAAGCTGAGCAATCAGCGTGGGACAAACACGACTTAAAGGCACGCTTAAATATCATCTTAGCCATGAGCACAACAGAACTATGCCATATAAAGGACTGCAACACATCGCACGAGGTATGGAACAGGCTGAAAGAAGTGTGCGAGTCAAAAGGACCGGCACGTAAGGCAACGCTACTAAATCAATTGCTGTTTATAAAAATGAAAGAAAATGAAGGTATGTCTGTTCATTTTAACAAGTTTTTTGGGATTGTCGACAAGCTAAATGAAATGGGTTCAAAAGTAGCTGAAGATATAGTCGCGATCTTACTACTGTATAGCATACTTTACACGTACGACAATTTTCGGTGCGCGATAGAAGCACGTGATGAGTACCAAAACCAGAGGTTATAAAAATAAAACTTCTCGATGAAGAGAATTTAAGGTTGAATTCACAACTGAAAATAGAGGCGTCTGGAGCCCTATATGTAAACAATAAAAATTGTCGAAGCTATGATAAGAGCGATAATAGCAAAATTCTGAATTTTCAGAAAAATGAAAATAAAAATCAAATTTTTAAAAAATACAAATGTAATTTTTGCCACAAATTAGGACACAAGGCAGCTAACTGTTGGTCAAAAAAATCAAACAAGCAGTCTACATCAACCATACAAGAAGAAGCCTTCTTCATCTACGAGAGTCAGACACACGATTGAGTCAGCTGATGAAACGCCGTCGGAAGAATGTTCCGCGCTTGTGACAACCTTGAATGTAGAGAGAACTACAGATAAGACTTGGTGCATCGACAGCGGCGCAACGTCGCATATGTGCCATGACCAAGGTAATTTCCGCAGTATACAACCCACTGATGATCAAAATGTGAGGTTAGCCACTGATAAGCGCACAGTCATAACAGGTAAAGGAACTGTAGAATTTAATGTAACATGTGGTGAAAATCTAAAAACTATAAGATTAGATAACTTACTTTGTGTACCTAACCTAAAAATGAATTTAATTTCAGTCGCTAAAATAGTAGACAATGATAATAAAGTGGTTTTTGTGAAACATAAAGCCATGATTTATAATAAAAATGAAAAATTGATTCTAGAAGGACAACGTAAAGGAGATTTATCCATCGTAAGTCGAATCTATGAACAAAGTAATGTAACCATAGTACAAGAAAATCAATTCTAAAAATGGCACTACAGATATGACCATCTAAACATTACTGATTTAAAATTATTGATTACCAAAGATATGGTAAGTGGCTTGAATGTAAAATCATTCGAACAAATAAAGGATTGCGAAATTTGTATTAAGGGCAAACAAACAGCAACTCCATTACCAAAGGCAAGTGATCGTAAGAGTACTCGACCACTGGAGCTGATTCACTCAGATGTCTGTGGACCCATGAGAGAAAAATCAATTGGTGGAGCAAGATACTTTGCAACCTTTATAAATGATTTCTCAAGATATACTGAGATCCATTTCTTACAAAGTAAGGATAAAGTAAAGGATGCATTCATCTTATTTAAAAATTATGCTGAAACGTTACATGGATATAAAATAAAAACGTTACGCACTGACAACGGGCTTGAATATCTTGGAAAAGTTTTCTCAGCTGAATTAGATTGCTTAGGAATCAAGCGAGAAACGACCACATCGTACACACCGCAACAAAATAAAGTGGCCGAACGCATGAATAGAACCATTCTCGAGATGGCTAGATGCATGCTTATACAGGCTGATTTAACCAATCGTTTTTGGGCTGAAGCTGTGAACATAGCTTGTTATTTAAGAAATCGATGCCCAACTAATCACTTAGAAAATGCAACTCCTTACGAATTATGGTACGGCAAAAAGCCTAATGTCAAGCATCTAAGAGTATTCGGATGCCAAGTATATGCTTTAGATAAAAGGCCAAACAAAGGCAAATTTTATGTACGTTCTAATCTGTGCATACTGGTAGGATATTGACAAAAATCAAAAGCATATAGACTTTGGAACGTAGAATCACAAAAAATACTCAAAAGCAGAGATGTTCGTTTTTTAGATGAAGTACCAATCAATACAAAAGGAAACATCCTTAATGAACATATTGATGTCAACCTAGATTCTCAAGATATACATCAAGATGATAGTCTCTTGAGCGAGCAAAGCGAAGAAGAATATGAATCGATTGATGAAAGTTTCGAAGATCAAAAAGATAAGCAACCCTTGCATTCAAATAAAAAGGAAGAACCGTCTATTTCAGTTACACCACAACTTGAAAATTTAAAGAGAGGTCCAGGAAGACCCAAATCAGTAAAGAACGGTAAGGCAGAAAGACCCAAAAAGGTATATAGCTTAATACACAAGCAAATTGAATTTGCACAATTAATACACACAGATCCTTTAGAGCCCACTTTACAAGAAGCTATCACCGGCGAAGACAGTAAAGAATGGAGGTTAGCACTCGAAACTGAATATAATGAGTTAGTGAATGCAGGAGCATGGGACTTAGTACCAAAATCCAAGGATAAAAAACTTATAGGATCAAGATGGGTTCTTAAAACGAAATATAATTCAGACGGAACTATAAAAAGACGAAAGGCTCGCCTAGTTTCAAAAGGCTATTCGCAACAATTGGGAATTGATTATTGTGAGACGTATGCTCCAGTAGCTCGCTCACAAACCATTCGTTTATTACTTGCTCTAGCAGCAGAATTGAAACTATTAGTGTACCACCTCGATATAACAATGGCTTATATAAATGGTACATTAGATGAAAAAATCTACATGACACAACCCATTGGTTTTGTAATTGAAGGTCTTGAAGATCATGTTTGTCTACTAAAGAGAGCCTTGTACGGCCTGAAACAATCAGGTAGACAATGGAACATAAGACTTGATGAACAATTAAGAGTTTTTGGAAGAGAGCCTTGTACGGCCTGAAACAATCAGGTAGACAATGGAACATAAGACTTGATGAACAATTAAGAGTTTTTGGACTTCAAAAATCGAAAATTAAAGAATGTCTATATTACATGAAGCAAGAAGATAAAATACTCCTCTTAGCTTTATATGTTGATGATCTCAACATTGCTAAAAACTCTGTTGAATTGTTTGAAAAATTTAAGCAAAATCTAATGACGGAATTCCGTATTCGAGATTCAGGCCTAATAAGATATTGTTTAGGTTTAGAATTCAATCAAGATGTACAAAATCATACTTTTGAGATTAAACAAGAAAAATTCATTAACGATATTTTGGTAAAATTCAGAATGGAAGAGGCTAAACCTACTAGAACGCCTTTAGAAACAAATATAAAACTAGTTGCAGACGAAGATCAATCAAAAGTAGATCAAAACCTTTATAGAAGGTTGATTGGATCCCTTTTGTTTTTATCCAGCGGTACAAGACCCGATATTTCGTATGCATTAAGTGAGTTAAGTCGTTTTAATAATGACCCTAGATTATCTCACTGGGCTGCAGCTAAAAGAGTCTCACGCTATCTTAAGGGCACGAGAAATTATGCATTGACTTATGAGCAGCAAAAGAAACAATTATTCGCCTATGTTGATGCTGATTGGGCTGGTGATGTCACCGACAGAATTTACCGTTCGGGCTATGTATTCAAACTAGCTGGCGCATCAGTGATTTGGGAATCACGTAAACAAAAGTGTATAGCTTTATCTACCACGCAAGCTGAGTACATCGCACTATCAGAAGCAGCCAAAGAAGCAACTTATTTAAGGAATTTATTACATGATATAAAAATTTGGCCAGTAGAAAATCAGACCATAATATTGTACTGTAATAACCAAGAAGCATTAAAATTATCTAAAAATCCAGTGCAGCACTCTAAAACTAAACATATTAGCGTACGCTATCATTATATAAGAGAGATGTGCAAGGATAGAATAATCAAAGTGCAATATGTACCCACTTAGCAGATGACGGCAGATATATTTACCAAAAGTTTATCTCCCATAATCTACGAAAATTGTGTGAATAATTTAGGTTTTAATCAATCAAGTCTCAAGAAAGAAGATTTACGTTTATGGGAGGGCGTTCGAATAAACAAAAATTATATTTAAATTAACCTCCATTATCATGTAACGCGCTCTATATTCAAAACCATGTATTATATAAAAAAAACCTCCTTGTATAACTTCCTGTATATACCTTTAAGGGCTCAAGTTGTAGACACAATACATAAAGTTCTTTCCTCTTTAAACAATAAATATCCACTGCATCCTTTAATAACTCTGCATAAAACTAACAAAAGATGCTGCTCCCACATTTTTTTGCACGATCATTTATTCTTTTTCTTCTTTAAAAAATACGTTTTGTTCATTTTCTTCATGAACGCTTAGACGTTTTATAGTATGTGAAATAACATGTAAAGGATATTCTCATAACCTGTGCATTACTTGAGGTGGACATAAATATCGTGTATTAATGTATTATTGGGTTTCGTCATATTCATATTCAACATTTCCACGATTTAGATTTTAAAAAGTGTCTTTATTTTCTGATTGAAAATCCACATTTACTTGATGTATTTTAATGTATGCACAATCATGACCTTTATAACAGTATTTGAATAAATATTTAATGCAGTGTACAGTGGAACAAACTTCTACGTGTATGTGTGCATTAAGTTTCAATAATAAGTAAGGATTATAAGGAACAACAAATCCATTATCTGCGATTCTTTCTGTAAATTCATTTTTGAGAATTATTTTGACGTTATCATTTTTACGTTTGTATAGTAAATATCCATTGGATTTAAATGTTGTTGTATTATTAAATTTTCTTGAAAAATTTTCAGTACATTGTTTTGTATTTTTATTCATACGCGGACAATTTATGTTTTGCATACCACAGTGACCACGTATCATAAATTGTTTAATAATACTATATAATTATAGATAAATATCTCTATTTGGGATTTCTGCACTTATCATTTTATCAACTTTTTTAGGAATATCAAATTTATGATTTTTATCCAAGAGTAAGTTGTTACTAACATATGCATATGCGGTAATACTCGTTTTTGAAATTCAATCTCATAACTATATGCAATACATTTTCCTAATATTCTCATTTTTATCACTAAATTGTTGAGTTCTACTTTTTGATAAAATACTTTGTTATAATATCTGGTCTATCTATTGCATTTTCATAAATTTTCAAGTTTTCAGTTAGTTCTTTTCAATGTGGGTTACAGGTCATAGTTACAAAAAGCTCAGGTTTACCACGATAATTTACAAGTGTTATTGAGTCAATGTAATTTTGTTTTAAAAATCGTGGACTTCCTGTAAAGCTTGACGGTAATATTACCATTTTTCCAATTTTTGAAGAATCTAATTTTTTTTTTGTTGTGTTAATAGTCCATAACACCTTTGTAACAATCACTTCTTAATACGTTTTGGTTTTTTTCGTATGAAATATAATCTAGAAGTTACAACTTTTTCAAACGCATCAACAATGAACTGTTGAGATAATTTTCCCAAATTAAGGAATGGATTAAATTCATTTCTCCGCATTTTTTAAATGTGTCTAATCTTTTCATAATAAAAGTAAGAATTTTTTATTGGGTCCTATATAATTAGTACTCATTGGTCGTAAGCTTTTTTTTTGGGCCATATTTTTTGGAGCCTTATATTATTTTAGACCCTATATTTTTATTCGATGCCCATTTTTTGGGCCCTTCTTTTTTTTATTCTTATATTTTCTTAAGCTTTATAATTTTCTGAGCCTCTTTTTTGGGCCTTATATTTTTCGGGCCCAATATTTTTTTGGTGCCTATATTTTTTGGGCCCAATATTTTTTTGGTGCCTATATTTTTGCAAGCTTTATATATTTTTGGGCCCTTTATTTTTCTGAAACTTATTTTTTGGGGCTATTATTTTTTTTGGGCCTAATATTTTTTCAATATTTATATTTTCTTGGACTCTATATTTTTTTGAGCTCTATATTCTTTTGGGCTCTATATTTTTCGGGCCCTACATTTCTCTGAGTCCTATTTTCTTTAAGCCTCATATTTTTTTGGGTTCCTTATTTTGGGCCCAATATTTATAATTAATTTAATAAATAATTTCATACTTCCTTGTATTTTACCTAATAGTGCCACACTGGGTATATACCTTAACGGCATGTCGGAGCTGCAGCAATCGAGTTTTGCTTTTTTTATTTTATCGATACTATTTTAAATTCTTCAATTAAACAAATATAATGACTTGTCCGCACCAAAGTTATATTAGTACAATAATTTTTGTTAAAATAAAAAATAATTTGGACTTGTTATTTTTTTATGAGCTTGGATTGGAAATTAGATATCAAACTCGACAAACCTAACCTTAAAATACGATATATTGAAAGTTTTTATTGTAACTTTGTATAATATTTTGGTGGTTTTCTTGAGTTGTCCGCACTAGAGTTTAATCTTACAAATTTTTTCTTTATAGCAAAAAAACTCCATTAAACGCATCGTTTATTCATAGGTTAAGATTTGAAATATTATTAGAAGGCAGACAGCTTCGTCATGCTCTTGAAGCCAAATAAAGAATGTATATGTCTCTCCAAGCCTATCTTGCTATCTCTCTTCCTCTCTCACCCTTTCTTGCTACTTCAATTTATCAGTACCCTTTTTTAATTTCATTTTTGTTATCCTAGTATTATTTAATTTTTCTTTATATTTATTAAATTGTTTTTCTTTAATTCTTATATAACTTTCTTCCTTACGTAAAGCCTCAATCGTATGTTTTTGTTCCAATTTATCATTACTTATTTTTTCCTTGACTTTCATTTTCGCTATCTTACAAGAAGAGGCCACCTCCGGGAAACAAATTCGGCTGAAACTGCAGGATATGATTTTTTGATAAAAAAATGATTTCGTGTTTTTTCTTTTCTTCGAAAAAACCTCTTAAACGAAAATATAGACATTTTTTCGAAAATATAGTGAAAAGAAGCCTTTATAAGAATATCCAAACAACTAAGACTCACAAAAAAATACATGCAAGATGAAATAAAGTCCAAATCAAATGCTTTGATTTAAATTTTGTTGCATTAAAAAAGCTTCAGTTATTCAAAAGTTACAGGTGATTTAAATATGCTAATGAAATAGCATAAGAAATTCATTATTCTTTATATGCTTAAAAGATTAAAAAATATGTAGATATTTTCAATAAAGCATAACCTTAAAACCACTGAAGCTTTTTAAATGCAACAAAGCCTGAAGTAAATCATTTATTTCGCACTTTATTTCTTTCATTATGTATTTTTTTGTAGAAGTCTTAGTTGTTTGAATATTCAAGTTCTTATAAAGTTCCTATTCATTACATTGTCGAAAAAATGTCTATATTTTCGTCTAAGAGACCTATTCGACGAAAAGAAAAAACACGGTTCATTTTTTTTTATTAAAAAATCATGTCCTACAGTTTCAGCCGAATCCGTTTCCCGGAGGTGGGGAACTCTCCTTGTTAGTATTCTCTAATTTTTCTTTATATTTATTCAATTGTACTTTTTTAATTTTAATATAAGCTTCTTTCTTTCGTAAAGCCTTATTTGTACACATTTGTTCCAATTCATTAGTACTCTTTTCTTTCTTGAATTTTAATTTCGTTATCCTTGTATTTTCTTACTTTTTTATATCTATTTGGATGTTTTTTTTTTATTTTAATATAAGCTTCTTTTTTTCTTAAAGTCTCATTTGCACGTATTTGTTCCAATTTATCAGTATTTTTTTTTCGATTTCATTTTTATTATCTTATTATTATTTAATATTTCTCATATTTATATGGTCTATCTTCTTTTATTTTCATATAATTTTCTTTAACATAAACACTATGAATACGCCTTAGTTCTAATTTATTATTAATTTTTTTCTGCATTATCATAATCATGTCTTTTTATGAATTTTCTTCATATTCATTCGATAGTAGTACTGTTACCATTTTCATATTAAATCCTCTTATACATGAAGCTCCTTTGTCGTCTATTTCTTTTAATTCATTTTTTTCTTCATTAAGAGGCGGTCGGAACCAAATCAGTGACTTGCGGTATATATCAAGTCAGCATTTTTCGCTTTACGATAATATTTTGTATATTTTTATGGCTTAAACTATTTCAAATTATTCTTTATATACATGACTAGAGGAAATGACTATATTTTTACCATATGAATAAGTAAATAAATTATTATAAGCATTTATTACAAATATCAAATTGACTTGACATATACCGCATGCAAAAAACTGTCGTGTCGATTGTTAGGTGGCATTTTTCGCTTTATAACAATATTTTGTATATTTTTGTGGCTTTAACTATTTTAAATTATTCTTTATATACATGACTAGAGGAAATGACTATATTTTTACCATATTAATAAATGAATAAATTATTATAAGCATTTATTACAAGCACCGAACTAAGTCACCGATTTGGTTCCGACCGCCTCTTAAATGAAATCTCATCAGTCCTAATTTTAATATCGTTATAATTTATGTGGATATCATCGAAATCCATTAATTCATCATTTTGTTTAAAAAAGATTGTATTTGATATGTCACTGTCAATTTCCAATTAGATCATTTCAAGATTTGAATTCTTCTAATCACGACACATTTCCATGATATTTTTTTGTTATGCTAATAAATGCATTTGTCAGTTTTTTTTCAAGAAGTTCTATCTCGGCAATCACGGTGCTTCGGAGTGAATTTAAATAAAAATTTAATGTCACTTCAAAATTCTTTTTGAGAATGATTGGCGAACATTTAGGCATCATTTTTAAAATTGGTTTACATGGCCGATTTGGAGAAAAATAGATAGGAATAAAAAGAATAATTCAAAACCAAACAAATTTATTTTATTTATAAAAAAATGCTCAGAAGTGTTTGGAACGTAGGTATGACAGTAAAAATATAACAAAATTGAAGAATATTAGCCTAATGTTATAGAGCTATTAAGCTCAAATATTTAAAATACTGTCAAAAATTATTCTGTAGCTACTTACGTATGAACACATAGTATTCAAAGAATGTAGATATTTACATCGATGCCATCTTCTAATATATTCTATAATTTGTTAAAGCTCATTTCATGTCAGATTCAAAGCAATTCAGTCGTAATTTAAAACTTGCTTTGCTAACAAGGAGAGGTCCTCACCTCTAATAAACAAATTTGGCTGATACTGTAAGTTATGATTCTTTGATAAAAAAAATGAACCCGGGTTCTTTCTTTTCGCCTAATCAACCCAGAGGCTAAGATATAGCCATTTTTCGAAAACATAGTAAGAAGAAGTGCTTATAAAACCTTGATTAACCAAAGAACTAAAATTCTCACAGCAAAACATAAAAAAGGGAGTATAAGTTTAATACTTTGATTTGAGCTTTATTGCATCAGAAAGTCTTGCCTAATTCAAAAGTTATAGCTAGCACAGCATGGAGAATTTCACTGAAATATTGCGAAATCTTTTAGTGGAATATCTCAATGGAACCTTCCATGCAGATTCTAGGAAGTCTTCACAGAATATTTCGAAACATTCCACTGAAATCTACCATTGAAAGCTTCTAGGAACATTTATGGAATATTTCAAAGAAATGTTCGAAAACTTTTTCAAATTATTCTATGAAATATTTACGGAAGATTTCTGGAATATTTCATGAAATATTACATTCAATGTTTATTAAATATTCCAGTGGAATATTTCATAGGAATTTCCAGGAAGGTTTCATAAAGATTTTGCCAAAAGATTCCGAAAAACTTCTAAATTGTAAAGCGGACTATTACCTAAATCATCCAAAAATATTTCATGGAATATTTTACAGAAAGATTTAAGTAATCTTCCAGTGGAATATTTCATAAAAGATTTTAGGAAGATTCGATAAATATTTCGCTGGAAGATTCCGAAAAACTTCAAAATTGTACAGCGGAATATTACATGAATCTTTTAGTAATATTTTACGAAATATTTTATAGAAAGATTTAACGGCAGGCCGGAGTAGAACCTGATACCGACCGAGTAACAATTGAGTTGTTTGTTATTTACTCAAATATTAATCGGTGTATCTTCAAATTAAAGGTCGAGCGCAATAGATAGTATTATTATGGACATCTATGCACAAAAAAAATCTACCGATTTGTTTTTGAGAAAAGTAAGTAACGCCAAAGTAAAAGTTTATGTTTATAATATTTTCGCGTTACTTACTTTTCTCAAAAACAAAGCCATAGATTTTTTTCTTCTTGTGCATAAATATTTGTAATAATAATATCTATTGCGCTTAACCTTCAATTTGCAGATACACCGATTAATACTTAAGTAAATAACAAAAATTTCAATTAGACAAGGACAGCGAATCCGGCCTGCTCTCAAGTAATCTTAAAGTGGAATATTGTATGAAATATTCTAGAAGGATTGCATGAAGTTTCCGTTGGAAGCTTGCGCGGAATGTTACGGGAGATTTCTAGTGACGCCGATAGGGGGATATTCGTTAAATGGGAGTTTTATCCCCAAGTGGTTGGGCAATACCTTACACAATATACAAGCGAAAGAGTTGCCGCTTTGTTACAGTCGAAGCGATCATGTAAATGCGATTTTATTACTTAATGTCAATGCATAAACATAAGTATGCGTATATGTATTGATATATGAGTATAATGTGTTATTATTCAATATGTATACCATCCCCTCTCAGCATTTCTAAATCTTTTTAAAATATTTCATAAATATTTTGTGGTAGATCTGAAACTCTAAATCTTTCATCGGAACCTCCCAAAAATTTTCCAGGAACATTTCATGAAAGATGTGAGATTACCTAAACCTTCCATTGAAGTATTCTTGATATCTTTCAAGAATATTTCATGGAATATTCCAATGTAAGAAGAATCAAGGACATACGAATATTAGAGGAATATTCTACGGAAGTTTTCTGAAATAATCCTAATCTTCCGTGTCAATATTCTACAAATCTTCCAGGAATATTCCATGGAATATTTTATGATGGGTTTTTAAAATATTCTATGGATTATTTTACGATGGGTTTCTAAAATCTTCCAGAAATATTTTATGGAATATTTCATGAAAGTTCCCTCAAATCTTCCATGCATATTCCATGAAAGGTTTATAAAATGTTTCAATTCTCCCATGTCAATAATCCGAAAATCTTCCATGAATGTTCCAACGAAATATTTTATGAAATATTCCTACGAGATTCCTGAAATGTTTCAATGAAAGATTTGAGATGACCTTAATCTTTCAATGAAATATTCTTGGAGTTTTCCAACAATATTCCATAGAATATTCTAATATAAGAAGAATCAACGAATATTACAGGAATGTTCCATGGAAGATTCCTGAAATATTTTAAATTTGCCGTGCCATTATTCCAGGAAGCTTCGATAAATATTCCATCCTGTGTACGAGGTGATTAAAATATGCTAATTAAATAGTGTAAAAATTCATTGTGTTACATGTTAAAAATATTAAGAAAATATGTAGTAATATTTAATTCAGCGTAACTTCCGAATCACAATAACTTTTTTAACACAATAAGGTTCAAAGTAAAGTGTTCAACTTGTACTTTTTTAACTTTTATGCACTTTTTTGTAAGAGTTTTAGTTTTTTTGGTTATTAAAATTGTCATAAGCACTTCTTGTTACTATATTTTTGAAAGAAACAACCTTATCTTTGTCGCTGGGCTTATTATAGGAAAAGAAACAACACAGATTCATTCTTTTGATCAACAGATCATAACCTGCAGTACTAACTTAATCGGTTTCCTAGAGGTGTGGAGACTTCTCCTTATTAGTGATGCAAGTTTCAAATGACTACTTAAACTGTATATTAACAGCTGTCATCGAATTTACATTCTCTGAATACTATGTATCTATACGTAAATAGCTATAGAATTACTTTTCGACATTAATTTTAATAAATATTTGAGCTAAATAGCTGCATAACATAAGGCAGATATTCTTTAATTTTATTATATTTTTACTATTACACTGAAGTTCCAAATATTTTTTAACATTTATTTTATAAATAAAATAAAATGGTTTGGTTTTGAATCTTTTTTTCATTCTCACTCATTTTTCTCCAAATCGATCATTTAAAATGATTTTAAAAGTGATGCCTGAATTATGTAATGGGCCTACAAATCATTCTCAGATGAAATTTTGAAGTCACATAATTTGTATTTATGAGAAGGTCGAGTACATCTGTTTTTTTCTAATTAAAGAATTGATTTTTTCACAAAAATTAATAATTGTAGCAAAAAAATAAAAAGAAAGCCCCATCTCGTATAATAAAAAGCAAGATTTTCTTTTATGAGGAAAAATTATTTTTATCGCTTCGTTTTTAAGAAAACCTTGAAAAACTTAAAAAATGGAGGTTAGGATGGACAATTCAGTTTTTCAAAGTTTTCTTAAAAATGAAGCGATAAAAATAATTTTTACTCATAAAAGAAAATCTTGCTTTCTATTGTACAAGATGGGGCTTTCTTTTTATTTTTTTGCTACAATTATTAATTTTTGTGAAAAAATCAATTCTTTAATTAGAAAAGGACTGATATACTCGACCTCCTCTTAAATACAAATTTAATGTGACTTCAAAATTTCATCTGAGAATGATTTGTAGGCCCATTACATAATTCAGGCATCACTTTTAAAATCATTTAACATGATCGATTTTGAGAAAAATGAGTAAGAATGAAAAAAAGATTCAAAACCAAATCATTTTATTTTATTTATAAAACAAATGCTCAAAAATATTTGGAACGTTAATGTAATAGTAAAGATATAATAAAATTAAAGAATATCTGCCTTATGTTATGCAGCTATTTAGCTCAAATAATTATTAAAATTAATGTCGAAAAGTAGTTCTATAGCTATTTACGTATAGAAAAGGACAGAGATATACGACCTGCTCTTAAACTTCCTCGGAAGCACCGTGCGATATCTAAATTTAATGGTATTATATTGAAACATGGTTCATGACAAAAACTTCTTATCATGCCCGATGGATCATCGTAATTAATATTTGTATTATTATAATTATGTAAAAAAAGAAAACATTCTGATTTGTTGCGTTTCAAAAATACCTAATAAATGTAATCTCATTTAAGAAATATCATATCTTGAAAAACACGGACATAAATTATAAAGTATTGCAACAGCAAAAGCAATTGCAAAAAGGCCGCAATCATAATTATTTGTTTGTGATTGTACTGTTTCGAAAACTGAGCTCAATTTTGATTTGTTTGAAAATAATCTGTTTATATAAATCTTATGCTCATCTTGTAGATATTTAAGATTTAAACTGTCATATATATGAATTATTTTATTATTATAATACATACAAATCCAGTAAACTTTTTCAAAATTTCCGGAAAACAATGCTTCTTTATCAGTCGGTACTAAATTAATATATTGCGGTATTTGAATTGGTAAAGTGGTTTGCATATTAAATGAGGGGCACCGATTTCAGAGATTAATAAATCCTAATTTATGAATATCAGTTAACATGTAAGCTATTCCACTATACAATTCTTGTCCTTTAACAATCAATTGATCTTTCTCAGTCAAACTTAGAAATTGAAAATCTTTTAAAAATTTTTATTTCTTTTAAATGAACTTTTTTTAAAATATTCACAATAAAATTGCTTTTATATTAACTAATTTAATTCAGTGTATTTTTACTTTCAAAAGCTGAAAAATATAAGAAATTATGGAAAATGCTTTGAATTAATTGTAATAAGATAAAAAATTATAATAAAATCTGTGAAAATGATATAACGATTTGAAAATGGTTATTTTTGTCAATTATATATATATATATATATATATATATATATATATATATACATAACGAAAAAACATCGGATGAGGTTTGTTAAAATTATAGCTTTGAGCGACTGATTGTATCTTTATAATTAACACAGGTAGAGACTTGAAAATCAATATACAAGTTTGAAAGTACTCTTCTTTTCATTTATTCATAATAACAAATTTGTATATTAATTTTCAAGTCTTTATCTTAATTAGAATGAGAGAACTAGCATATGGCTAATAGTCAAAATTACCGTATGTGCATTTTTTGAAAATACACTATTTCAAATTTAAAGCCAATTTGTTATTTCATTGTATATGTTCAAGTATGAAACTATTTAATGCTATCAAATTGAACTATTGGATATATAAAAAACATCTAGTAAAATAATTACATCTTGACATTAAAATATATCATTTATATTAAAATTTTTGAAATATATGAGTTTATAACTATAAAAATATTTCTTAATCTTGAAGTAATTTAATTCTTATAAAACATATAATAGTTTTATACTCGAGCATATACAATGAAATAATAAATTGGCTTTCAATTTAGAAATGTGTATTATTCTTGTAATTTGATGTTTTATAGTTTTTAGCTTTGAGCGACTGATTATATCTTTATAATGACATGTAGAGACTTGAAAATTAATATACAAGTTTGAAAGTACTTTTCTTTTCATTTATTCATAATAACAAATTTGTATATTAATTTTCAAATTTAAAGCCAATTTATTATTTCATTGTATATGCTCAAGTATAAAACTATTTAATGCTATCAAATTTAACTATTTGATACACAGTGGAAAAAAATTTGTAATTTTAACACACATAAGTGTTTCAGATGGAACACAAATTTTTTTGTGTTAAAATTTACAAATTTTTTTCGTGTAATTTTCGATGTTAAAATTTTAACATAAAAATTCATAAATAATACAAAATTTTGAATAATAAAATTTGTAAATTTTACAAATTCATTTGTGTTAAAATATAATGATTGAAATAATGATTAGATATCAAATAATGACTTTCTCGTATTTCTAGAGATAAAGAAATATAAGAAAAAGGATAAAATGATGGATGTTGTTGCGGATCAATAAAATCATAAACAAACTAATCTCATTTGATAATATTACATTATCGTTCAAAGGCGAACGTAAACGAATGATTACAAAAAGAGCCGATCATTATGAGTACATCATAGGAATAGAGCCGGTTAGTAGCTCAGTCAGTAGAGCGTTGGATTTGTAATCTCGGGGTTCTGAGTTCGAATCTCGCTCTTGGCAACCGATTGATAGAAGCACCACTGTACGTTACATGTGCTTTGTTCACAAACACACTAACGAGCTCCTCTATTGCTGATTAACATCACAAATAGCATAAATTTAGCGACGTAAAGAAGAAAAAAAAATTCACAAATTTTTGGAGTTACAAAAGGAGACCATGACATTTGAGTCTCAGATTTTCTTTTAACTTTGAGATATTTTTTTTTATATAAAATTATAAAAAAAGCCTTATTTCTAAGGTGCTACTCTCGATTTTTGCCAAATTATCAGCAGATTTATCTAAATTTTTAAAAACTTGCATCTTTTTATAATTATACTTTGTTTAAAGAAATTATTCTAAGTTTTTATTTTATCACGTGAGATCTCATATGAATTCTCATATGAGATCTCATGTCATTTTTTTTTAAAGGGAACTGCTGATAATTTGGCAAAAATCGAGAGTTGTACCTTAGCAATAAGGCTTTTTTCATAATTTTATATAAAAAGAAAATATCTCAAAGTTAGGAGAAAATTCGAGATCCAAATGTCATGGTCTCCTTGTTAGCAGAAATTAATATTTACAAACTAAAATTTATCTTGCATTTAAGGCATTTTTATTGCATAAAATAATAATAATGCTGATATTGGCATCACAACTCGCGTCTTCTGTTAACTAAAAATACATTTGTTTATATATATATATATATATATATATATATATATATATATATGTATATGTAAACAACATGGCCGTTTGATATAGGATAAATATGCAGAAACCTATGGAGAATATTTAGTTTTAGTTGATTATTTTACTAATTAAAAATCCGATTGATGAAAATCCGATTAAAAATGGTACAACTGACAAATGTGCATACTATAGTCATTTACGATTGAATTTTTTAAAATAATAAGTTAAATAATCAATTGAAATTTAACCCTGTTATGAAAAAGCAGCTGATAAACCAGCTGATAAACCAGCTGATAAACAAGCTGATAAACGAGCTGATAAATCAGATGATAAAGCAGCTGATAAATCAGGTGTTGCTTTGGCCGCTAATCGCAGCTGATATATCAGCTGCTATATCGTCTGATTTATCAGCTGAATTTTCATAAAATATATTTTTTTAATAGTAAATCATAAATAATATTTTACATGTGAAAGAATTAATATTTTAATTATTGTAAGTTATAAAAATCGTTTTTTTTTTGTTTTATAAATATATTAATTGGAAATTAAATACAAAATTAATTTATTTTAAATACAGAAATATTAAATAATATTAATTTTTCCAGGCTAAAAAACTAAAAATAACTCCAAGAAAAATTTCAATTTCACCACGTTTTTCTTTCGTTGAATTTAGATTAAATTGAAATAAAAAGATTATTTATTTAAATTCTATCATATTATTACAATAATGTGCTATAATTATTTGTCTATCAAAGGAAAGAACAAAAACGAGTCGTACGTAATGTAAAGTCAAACTTGACATTATGTCGCTAGGTGGCGTTTTTCTAAATTTTGTCATCCCTTACACAAATTTGGGAGACGCAGATATAAGAGGCCGGACAGTAGAAGCTCTTCGAAAAGCTATAAAACGATATGTGAAAAATACACCTGAAAAATACACGTGAAAAAAACACGTGAAAAATATGCGTGAAAAAACACGCAAATTTTACATGTAAAAAACACGTGTAAAAACTACGTGTATTTTACGCGTGTTTTTTTCACGTGCAACAAACACGTGTTTTTTTTAAATAGGGTTCGCACATGCAGGGAGGACTCTTGAGAGATTTCCCTCACATTTTATCTGCAGCATTGCTGTTTGAGCGACGTAGACATCTTAGTTCTTATAATATGTGTAACGAGCGACGTAAGCTTTTATTACTTCTCAGGGATGACGAGAGGTGAGTTTTTTCTCAAGTTTTCGTGGAAAATGTACGAAAATTTTATTGTGAAAATTGTGAATTGTGTTCTAACGTTTTTTTTTTCAAATAAGTATGAACATTTTATTCAGGGTCATTCATTAATGTCCCAATGTTCATTTACTCCCAGTACATAATATATTATATGCGTGGCACCGATCAAAAGTTCGAATTTAAATCTCTTACAACGATCTTTGACCGGACTGACATTGACCGGTTTTCTCGGAATTCGGTTTTATCGGGAGTGTGGTGTGTATTTGTAAACAAACTTTTCGCGGGAATTTTACCGGTATACACGCTTGACCTTTATTCAATATGGACGCTCAATGCGCGGGAAGTGATGGTGTAGTGTGCTCTGAGTGACGTGAATCCATTGGTTCTTTGACCTGAAGTACCTTGCATTAGACCAACGAAGATAGACGCTTATAGAAGCGTACTTTAAATGGGCGGACAGGGGCTCAAAATCTAAGCTTATGTCCTCCAGCCGCATGGTGGCGCTACTAAAATCCCATGTATTTCTATATCTATATATACCGATGTTTTCATATATATAGATATACACGTAATGTTAAATGTCCTCCAAAAGCTGGGCCCCCAAAGTTAACCCAGAAGTACGCTTCTATAAGCGTCTATCTTCGTTGATTAGACTCATCTGCGTGTGATAGACTTTAAAACATGTTCGGTGTTCGGGATTGTACAGTAGCTCACTATATCATATTATTGACAATTTAATTCCTGTTCGCGCTAGTTTGTTTAACAGACATCTTATCTTTTCTTCTTTTTTCGAATTGTGACCACTGTCTGCGACGGGGTTGTTTTGTGTCTAACGGTGTTCTTGTCCGGTAATGGCGCGGATGTGACGTGCTGAGTATGTTTGACTTGGACCGTCATTGCCGCATCTCGCCTTTTTCTATCGTCAAGAACGGTATCAAGATTTCATTAGACTATATTTTTGGACGAGTTGCCCTTTTCCACCGTTGCGCGGGTCGTTGATACGATATTTCCGGAGAGATGCTCCAATGATGATGAAGGAGAGATAGATGATCTTTCCTCCAGGACAGTTGTGGAGACCCCTATCGGAATGAGGACTGGGCAACAAAAGAATCTTATATTTCATACCCACATGAGATGCTTATAGATCCACTGAGGAATGGTAATGGGTACATGCCAGAAAACGGCCTAACCAATAAGAGAATAAAAAAAAAAAAAATCTTGTGCTCTAACATTAATTTATAAAATCTATCAACTTCATGTATAAGATTATTTTTGTAGTAAAAAGAGAAAGTATATAACTTTTGTTGTTTTGGCTAATAAATAATAGAAGGAGTTTCTATCATTTTTTTTTTAATTTTTTCAGTCTTCATGCACTCATTAATATTTGTACATTTAAGCTATTAAAGCATTATCAGTAACTTCCCTGATCTCTCTGAATTTAAAAGAGCTTGAAATTGCTTTAAAAAGTGCTGTAAAATTTCATTTGTAAAAAAAAAAGATAGTTGTGAAACAATTTTTTTTTCAAAATTTCCTTCTTTTGTATAGTAACATCTATTTGAGCTCATTTTCAGTCTAAGTTGAAAATTTGATTTTTACTAAAAATTCATTCATGAAAAATAATAATAATAATAATAATAATAATAATAATAATAATAATAATTTTTTTTTGCCTTTGATTTGTGTTAGTGTGACGATAAAAATCTGCAAACAGACTGCCGGGAGTTTCTTGGGCCTGGAAAAAGATACAGGCGGAAGAAAAACCACGGTTTGTGAGGGGTTACTAGTTCACGTCTAGTGACCCTCTAAAAATCGCATTCCCCTTACCCACGAATGACAAGTCATTTGTTGAGGAAGAGATACTCTAATTTGACCACTTAGGGCGTATTTCCACCCCGGTATCTGTTTATCACATTACTTCAGAGTGGCGCCGGTCTTTGATCGTTTCAGATCTTTCCTCCTGGTTTCTTTGGTGTTTGACTAGATTCGTTTCCTTAACCTACAAGGTGTATAAAAAATAAATCTAACGCGTTTCAGTCTCACATGCATGCATAGTCATGCGCGTGAAAAAAAACTCAAGTTTGGAGTAAAGTCCGGTGACTCTCTCCCGCGACATACATTCCTTGGGAGTGCAAAGGGACGCTCCAGGAGGGTCGGCTTTGTTTCCGATCAAAAACATTCATACTTCCGTCAATCGCATAATCAGGAAGGCAACATCTACCTATAGGACGGGCTCTGTAGAGGGGAGCAAAATCAGTCCTTCTTAAATCAGTCTTATTTCTTGTGGACTAGAAATGGTCTTATGCCCCACGTGGGGCTAGCCTATCTATCGCATCTGACTCATACCCACTCTCAAACGCGCGCGGCATATTTACGTATGTGGAGGAAGCGAACCCGCAGGCACACTAACCTCCCGCGACAATCACACATCAGAAAAATCTTGTTTTTACGCATTTTCACACATTTATATGGTGCACGATTTGGTATTCTTATTTAAAAGGAATCCTCGTCATCACGCTCGTACCCTGAGTCTATGGGACCGGCAAATATTTCTTGGTTATGCAGAAACGTCAGCATGGCTCTCGTGGTATCATTCGTACTTCGGTCAATTTCCCTATCTGAATACGTTTTCTTCTGTCTAAGGACGCTTTCGACAAAAAGTGTCATAGCATCCCATTTTTCTTCCGCCGAGATCATTTCGCTTATAATTGTCTCCGACATTAGTCGTCCGAATATTTCCTCGACCTGGCGTCTTTCTTCGTTCCACCAATGGCAGACGAAAAACGTATGATACGCATCGTCGAGATCAGCAAAACAGAAGATGCAGCCCGGGTCCTGAGCCTTTCCCATTTTACTGAGATAGGAGCAGAAATACCCGTGGTCACTAAGAAACTGGGTGACGTAATAGTTTACCTCCCCGTGCTTTCTTTCAACCCATGGAGCCAGTTCCTTAATGAGTGCCTTGGTCCATCGGCCTTTTTCCTCCTGATTCCATGTTTCTTGCCAGGTTTCCATGGTTACCTGTCTTTCTTCTTTCTGGATTATTGCAGTTTCTTCTTCCTGTTTCTTCCGTTCGTAGGTTGGCTTGCGTTCTAATGCCTGTAATTCGATAGGGATGATTCCTGCGATAACTAGTACCGCGGGTCCCGAGACAGTGCGATAGGCGCTGGTGACTCTGAGAGCCCCTCTCCTTTGAACAGAAGATAATGTTTTCTGGTGCGTCTTTTTTCTCATTGAGTATGTGCATATATTCAGTATGTGCTGCGCAATTTTCGCGTTTTTCGCGGTGATGACTAAAGCGACATCATCGGCGTACGCGAACATTTTCACCCCATCCGGCATTGCAAGTCTGAGCAATGCATTGAACAGAATGTTCCAAAAGTGTGGGCCAAATATTGACCCCTGTGCAACGCCTGCGCTGAGGTCCTTTTCACGCCAGCCTTCTTCTGTCTCATAGCGGAGGATACGGTTTTTTAGGTAGTCACGTATCACTCGCATAAGGTATTCTGGTACATTAAACTCTTTCAACGCAGCGAGGATGTCAGGCCATCCTGCCGAGTTGAAAGCGTTTTTCGTATCCAACATGACGAGGAACGCGATAAGACGGGAATTATGAATTCCAGTCCATGCTTCTCTCGCTACATTCACTACCTCTTCTACTGCATTAACGGTAGACCGCTTTTTCCTAAAGCCATACTGGTTGTCGGCGAAATCGCCAGCCGCCTGCACGGCTCCTTGTAATCGCGGTTTTAGCAGCCTCTCGTATAGCTTCCCTGCGTCGTCCAACATGCACAGTGGCCTGTAGCACAATGGATGCCGGGGATCACCTCCCTTTCCTTTGTTGATCAGCACAAGACGTGCAACCTTCCAGGGGGTGCTAAACACAACCGTCTGGAGGCACGCGTTGTACATGTTTAACAAGAGAGAATGCGCTTTCACCGCTACGAATTTAAGGACCTCGGATGGTATTCCGTCAGGGCCAGGTGCCTTTTTGTTCTTTATCATTCTTGCAGCGATCTGTAAATCTCCGCTTGTAAAGAGCGGGATCTCTTCAGGTTCTTCTGTATTTTCCTGTTCTTTGAGCGGTGGATGTGTAGGGAACAGGTGGTGAACGATGTTCGCCATGGTCTCTTCTTCGAATGGCAACGTAGGGGAAGCGCAGAGCTTTTTTGTCACTATCTTATAAGCCATTCCCCATACCTCTTTGTTGACGTCTTCGCTCAGGTCCTTCCAGCATTGTGCTTTGCTTCGATTGATCTTCTTACGAAGCTGTCTATGCACGTCTCTGTATTGTGCAGACAAAAGATCTGCTTCTGGTGAGTTCTTCTTTCTTGCTCTCTGTGATGATCTTCTGAGGACGCTTATGATTTTGCGATCCCTTGCGCGGCATAGATGCATCACAGGCTCTGTGAATGAGACTCATCGTCTCTTTCACGAGAACCTCCGCAGCGTCGGCGTTTCCAGTGGTAATTGTCGCATCCGGTAAGTTGTTGAATCCTTGCTGCAGTACTTGGACAAGTTTCTCAGAGTCCAGCTTGGCAACGTTCCATCTGACTGGCTTAGCCACATCTCGCCTCGATGATTGGGATCTATCATGGATTTGAAATGTGATGTACTGGTGGTCACTTCCATTGTATGTCTCCAGCACTTTCCAATCTGACACCTTACGTGAAAGATTTTCTGATGCGAAAGATACGTCAGGAATCGTACCGCTAGCCCCTCGTCTGAATGTTGTAGTGCTTCCGATGTTTAGCACTGTTAGGCCGAGTCTGTCTGCCATCTCCATGATGTATTCTCCTCTGCTGTCCTTCAGTGGCATTCCCCACTCCAACGCTTTCGCGTTAAAGTCTCCTGCGACGACGACGTCACCTTCTATTCTGAGGATAGAGTCTTCTAGCAGATCCAGATGTCGCCTGAACGTGTCGGCTGTTGTGTTTGGTGTAAAATAACAGCTTAAAAATGTAACGTTTCTGCTTTTGACCCATACGAAGCCTTCTCCAGCTCCATCTGCGTCTACTCTGATGTTATTTGGGTCTACGTAGATCGCTGCAGTGCCAAGCTTGTCTTTAAACCAGGTCTTAACGGTCCAGTTTGTGTACTGCTTGCTTATCAGTAGCACATCGGCATTTGTCTCATATTTGATTTGAGTTAAAAGGCTGTTAGCTACGTCACTTCTATGTAAGTTGGCTTGAAGGACCGTTATACGGCCCATCATTAGCGCTTTTTGCTTTGGTTCAGTGTCTTGCGAAAGACTCTGCACTGACCTGACCCAGGGATGTGTTTTCGCTCTGCTGGATCTACTTCCCGCTCGGTACATAATATGCACTGAGCATCAGTAGCCTGGCAGGCCGATCCCTTGTGGCCCTCTTTTCCACATTTGTAGCACATCTTGCTACGGTCTGGTTCTTGGCAGTCACGCGCCTGGTGACCGTAGTTCAGGCACCTAAAACAGCGCTAAACCCTTTGCCAACTTCTGATTCGGCAGCTGGTGTAACCGATCTTTATCCTAGTTCTAGAGAGCAGGAACGCCGCTTGGTCTTGTTCCATCTCTACAATGGCCAAGCGGAGCTCTCTGCTGTTGAGGTTAGTCAGTGAGACGCTAAACTCCCCTACTTCCTGTTGGCCTTCGGTAAAAACAGCTTTTACAGCAGTCTTGACTTCTTCTACTGAAGCTAAGCAGTCGATGTTCCTTATCTCGACCGTTTCTTTCGGGCACATCTCCTTGACAATTCCCGTTTCACCTACCGTCCTTTTGAGGAAAGCACTGAATGTCTCTAAACCCTTAGTTGAGCCCAACTCGATCAGGACATCTCCAGCCAATAATAATAATAATAATAATAATAATAATAATAATAATAATAATAATAATAATAATAATAATAATTTTTTTTTTTTTTTTTTTTTTTTTATGGTGGTAAAAAAACGGGAAATCTGCCTAAACCAGACCTTCAGCGACAGGATCCACGCCCGCCGTGCGATTCCGCAAAGCGTTATCGCCGTACAGGAGGGGATCCTGCCACCGGTGTGACGGGTTCCTGAGTGCACGTCAGCCTTGACTGTGGAAAGGACCTTCCAATCCACATCCAGGGCATCAGAGTCCCAGGGGACCGTCTAACCCCCTGTCCTTCTGACCGCGGGACGATTGCAAGAAGATGCAATCGTCACACGGGCAAAAGGCCAGTAACATCCACCTCGTGACCTTTAGTCCACCCCGGCACTTAAGCCTTCTCGGCATTACTTCGGGGTGGGGTCACCTGCGCACTACAGCGCCTTTCTAATGGAGCCTAGCTCCCAACTTCTTACTATATTGTTTTTTTTTTTTTTTTTCTTCTTTACTGGAGGTCCGGCTTCTTACGCCGAAGAATATCCTGGACGTAATTAGCCAGACACTCCCACTTTTCCGCTGATTCGAGCATTACGCCGATAATATTATCGGGTGTAATTCTTCCCACCTTGTGGAGTAGACCCACCCGATCTTGCCTCCATCGTTCGCATTCAAAGAATGTATGCTTGGCATCATCTTTAAGAGACCCGCAGTACAGACACTTGGGGTCTGGAGCTTTGCCCATCTTATGCAGGTAGGCGCGGAAGTACCCGTGACCAGTCAACATTTGGGTAAGGTAATAATTTACCTCGCCATGTTGTCGACATAGCCAGGGGGACAGCTGCTTGATAAGCCTGGCCGTCCACCTTCCGCGTTTTTTCGTCTCCCATCGCGTCTGCCAGGAGATCAACGACTGTCTCCTGGAGATTACTTTAGCTTCTTCCTGCCTCATCTCTGCTTTATTCTGGTAGACGAATTTCCGCTCTTGAGCCAGCAGATCTATCGGGATAACCCCCGAAACGACCAGAATCGCTGGCTCAGAGACCGTGCGATACGAACTCGCTACACGAAGTGCGCACCTTCGCTGTACAGAAGCAGGACGCTTGCGATACTTTTCGTATCGCAGAGCGTCCGCCCAAACTTCTGCGCCGTAAAGCATTATGGACTCAGCGGTTCGCAACAGCAAGCGCCTAACGCAGGGTCGAGGGCCCCCTATGTTGGCCATCACCCTGCAGAGCTTTGCCACTACTGCAGCCGCCTTGTCCGCTCCCATCCTTATGTTTTCCCAGAAGGTTAGCCTCGTATCTAACGTAACCCCCAGGTACTTTACGGTCGTTCTCGCCTGAACAGTTGTGCCGCCTACCGTAAACATTGGTGTTCTCGGTATATGCTTCTTCGTGAGGAGCACGATCTCTGTTTTAGCTTCTGCTAACTTTAGCCCATGAGTATCCATCCATCTTTTTACGTGGCATATAACATGATTGAGTCGCGTCCGTGCTATCTCCACATTTCTCGCGACTATGGTTACAGCAACATCATCCGCATACCCAATCAGAGAGCAGCCTTCAGGCATTCCCATCCTGAGCATCGCGTCATATGATATATTCCATATATCGGATCCCAGGACAGAACCTTGAGCCGCCCCCGCCGTCAATTCCCTTCGTCTTGGGCCGTCTGCAGTATCATATTGGATAAAGCGGTCCCTCAAATAATCCCCTACGATTCGGAGAAGGTACCTAGGTACCTTGAAGGTCCGCTCCATCTCCTGCAGAGCATTAACCCACCTTAGCGAGTTGAACGCATTTTTTACGTCTAGTGTCGCCACAAGGCATATCGGGCGCGAAAAATGATTCCCGCGCTCCGTGCTTCTGGCGACCTCCACTACCTCCTGGATGGCTCCTATTGTAGACCTTCCTCTCCTGAATCCATGCTGATTCGGGGAGAGATCGCCCGCGGCTGCAAGGGCAGCATGCAGGCGGGGTCTAAGGAGCTTTTCCAGGAGTTTTCCAGCTGCGTCCAACATGCATAAGGGTCTGTATGACCTGGGCTCATCCGGCGGTCCCTTGCCCTTGCTGATAAGGACTAACCTTGCCTCCTTCCACCGAGAGCAGAATCTCCCTGCTTGGAGGCAAGAATTATACATCCACAGCAAGAGTTCTGGGTGACTATGTGCCACGGCTTTCAGCACCTCGGTCGGTATACCGTCAGGCCCTGGGGCCTTCTTGTTTTTTAGAGAACGCACTGCGTTCTCCAACTCCATTCTAGTGAAGAGAAGCACCTCCGCGTTATCGAGAGCAAAAGAATCATCCTCCCGCTTTGGATGAGTGGGGAAGAGGGACTGGACTATGTGGTCCATAACCGCCGCGCTTTTTGGGGCGTCTTTTACGAACGCCCCTATTTTGCGCATAACAGTTTTATATCCCTTCCCCCACGGATCTTTGTTCAGATCCTCCCTTAGACTCTCAAAACATCGGTGCTTGCTCGTCGTAATGGCCCGATCCAGGGCCCTTTTTGCTGCTAGATACTCATCGACTTTTTGAGCGGTTTCGCGGTTTTGCTTTCTGGCTCTCTGTGCTAACCGGCGTAGCCGAAAGCACTTCCGCCGCAGTT
The DNA here is from genome assembly GCA_017163975.1 of Anastatus disparis. Taxonomy (NCBI): domain Eukaryota; kingdom Metazoa; phylum Arthropoda; class Insecta; order Hymenoptera; family Eupelmidae; genus Anastatus; species Anastatus disparis. The sequence goes on along the minus strand of JAFFSR010000403.1, from coordinate 27,462 downwards.
CCGCGATCTTGTTCGTCCACCAATAAGCAGGCCGTCTCCCTTCAAGTTCGATCTTTTTTGGCATTGCCTCTCCACAGGCTCGATTGATAACTCGCATTACTGCTTCAGTTATCATTTCAGCCTGTTCTGAGGCATTACCTCCTTCGGGTATTTCAATTAGGGCTCGGGTTCCTCGGTCCAGGGCTCGAGCCAACTTTTCAGTGTCCAATCTTGCAACATTCCAGCTGCAGTGGCGCTTATGTTTAACCGCCGTGACTGGCGTTTCATCGTGCACGTGAAACACGATGAATTGGTGATCGCTGGCTGTATAGTCCTCGATCACCCGCCAGTCTCGCACCTGGTTGGACACCCGCTCAGTTGCGAAGGAGACGTCTATAATTGTCTCCCTGCACCCGGGCCTCCTGAAGGTCGAGGTGGAACCGGTGTTCAATACCACCAGTCCCAGTCTGGACACCATGTCCATCACTCTTTTCCCTCTGGAGTCCGAGTAGCTCTCGCCCCATTCTATGGCTTTAGCGTTGAAGTCCCCCGCTATTAGAAGCTCGCCCTCCATTTCTCTGGTCGCGTCTTCCAGTGCATCCAGCTTCTTCTGGAAGTCGCCAATGCTTTCATTTGGAGTGAGATAGCAGCTGACGTAGTTTACGCCGCTGCACCTCACCCAAACGAAGCCTTCGCCAGATCCATGGCACGCCACATCGATCCGACGTGAATTGAAAACCCATAAGGCCGCCGTGCCAAGATCATCCTTGTGCCATTCTGACCCATCTCTGTCCCGATACTGTTCGCTGACGAATACAAGGTCAACGTCTTTCTCAAGACAGATTTGGGTCAAAAGGTTCTGAGCCGTCCTGCTTCGCCAGAGATTAGCTTGCAGAATCTTAGCCATTCCTGCGGTTGTCTCCCAATGCCTTCCGATAAGCCTTGCAGGCCGCTGAACCTGCAGCGTGGGCTACGGTTTCAGCAGATGCACCTGTTACATTGCACAGGAAGCATTTAGGTGCGGCAGAGCACGTCTGTGCCTTATGCCCAGTCCCACCACACCGGTAACACCAATTACTCCTATCTGGTCCCTTACAAGTGGCGCTAATATGTCCAAACGCTAAGCATTTGTAACATCGTTCAGCGACTTGTCTCCGTCGGATCCTGCAATTGACCGACCCTATCTTAATTCGAGCAGTCTCGAGCAGCTTCCTGGCCTCCGTCTCTGTAACAGTGACGACGGCCATTCTCTGCTCGGCTCTGTTTACCCTCGTAAGTCTTAGTGCAATTGGATCTTCCCTGTTTGGAAAGATCTCACGGAGGGCTTTTCGGACTTCCTCCTCATTGGTACAGCAGTCGATGTCCCTGATCTCCAAAGTGGACATGGGAGTCAGGGTTCGAAGACTAGCTTCATCGCCTGCTGCTTCCTTCAATGCTCTGACAAGTTCTTCGTTACTTGTCCCTGAGCCTTTTAATTCAATCAGAATGTCTCCTGTTCGAGTACGGCGGATGTTTTTGACCTCCGCTCCGTGCTCTGCAGGGTCGACTTTATTGCGGATCCCTCCTAATACGTCCGCATATGTCTTCCCTTCCTTGGGCTTAAGGACTATTGCCTCTGACCTGGTTCTAACTCCTTTTTTTTTCTTACTCTCTCCTTCCGTTATCTTTTTTGATTTCTTTTTTTTCTTTTTCCTTTTCTTCTTCTTCTTCTGGACAAGGGTCCATCCCTCGCCTTGAGAAGCTGTCAATGGACCCGCGTTTCCCGAGATCGAGAGATTTGTCTCCTGCATATTTTCTTCTCTTTTCTTTTTGTTTTTGTTTTTCTCCTGTAGAGTTGCAGGAGACACAGATGCAGCTCTCTTAGCTGTCTGTGTTTTCCCTGTCACTTTGGGGGTCTCTTTCTCCGGGACCCTAGATTCGTGCAGGGTTTGGAGTTTTGCAATCATAAACTCCATCTCCGGTAAAGCATCTTTTATTTTTCGGTCTATGCCTTTCTGCTTTTTCGTTGTTTCCATCATTAGTTGGATCAACTCCATCATCTTTTTTAAACAGGCCTGGGTATCCAGATCTGCGTTGCTATTATCACAGCCTCCCTCATCACCGATACTTACCTCCTCACTCATCTTCTTCTTGGTTTGTGGTGTGTTGGTCTCCATGATCTGAAAAAATAAAATTCATTTCAGTATGTGTACGACCCATCTGGATCCTCACCGGGCTTTCACTCCGAGAGCAACTTGACGTGGCCATCTGAAAACATGACCCAGAATGGCGGCGCCAAGCTCGGTACATCATACTGAAGTATAGCGCAGACAGCCGCACTAGCCCATCTCCGTCTCCTCGAGCTCCGCACCCCCACAAGATGCTCGGCTCTCTAGGAGATTTCCGACAGACGTCGCACGACAGCTGAACTCGCCAAAAGCCGATTGGCCAGTACTGGCTGGATACTAGCCTCCCGTCTTGCAGTCATCAGGAGCCAAAGATGGTTCAGGTCACCTTGGCGCGCAACCTCAGATCGCATTCCCACCCAGGATCACCCTTTAGCCGCTCACGGGTCGCACCGCACGGCAAACACGGCGGCTCGCTTCGTATGAGACAGTAATATCTTCATTCACTCATCCATCATGCATACGTGCCTCCACTTGCTCGGGAGATGCTCACTTTACAGAGCCCCCTCATTCACTCATCATCATTCACTCGGATTAGGCGATACTCCTTTTAAGGAGCCCCCAAGTCCATGCTCCACATGTGGTGTCACTTGCCAGAAATAACCCGTTTATAGGGCATTCCAGCATGTGTGCCTACCCGTCTCTATTTGACCGCTCAGAGTCCGTTTATAGGACTCGCGGCCCTGACCACGATAGGCATGCAGGTGTCATACTCAGTTTCCCTTTCTGTACCTACAGCTCATCTATGCTCCGTGCATTGGCAGAAACATCTAGAGATACCCGTTTATAGAGTTCTCGAATCATTCATCCTATGGCTACAATCACAAAGTTACATACTCTCGCCTCCCATTAACAGATAAAGCAACTGTCCCATAAACCCATCACCCAAGAGGTGCGAACAATGAATGGCAGGTTGATTTATTCAGGTAACCACCCCTGTTCTTGTAACCCCAAGCGGGACCCTATCAGTGTTACTACTATCCGGGTCAGATAGTGACTGGTTTTTTTTTGCGAGGTTATTCCTCCTCGGGCCAGAGCTTCCCATTTGCGGTCTTCGTTATAGCAGTGCTGCAGAGAGCATTGATGCGACGAAGACCCCCAGGAGCGGTTGGGCAATGCCCGGAACCTGAAAGATGACACTGACTTGAAGGGTCTCTCCAAGCCGACCCCCAATAATAATAATAATAATAATAATAATAATAATAATAATAATAATAATAATAATAATAATAATAATAATAATAATAATAATTTTTTTTTTTTTTTTTTTTTCCATTGGTTGAACGAATAAAATCTGCGGTCAGACCGCCGTCAGTTCGCTGGGCTCGGATATATCCGGGAACAGAGTACAGACGGTTGAGAGGGGTTCTAGATAAACTAGCAAACCTCTAAAATTACGCGATCCTCATGCCTGTCTAATGATAGCAAAAAAATGCAGTCACTGGACGTGCAAGAGATTCTCCAATCATCACTCACGGCGTTTGTTCCACCCCGGAAACTGTTTATCACATTACTTCAGGGTGGCACCGCGTTCTAAGTCTTTTGGACCTTTTCCTTCTGACTTCTTCTGTAAATATACAGATTTCCAATAATATAGATCTATGCCTAATAAGCAACATGATTTAAAAGGCTATCTTCTGCCTGGCGATCGGCTCTGTAAAGGGGAGCATAAATCGATCGCATATATATGGTATGGTATAAACTGGCTCTGTAAAGGAGCAAAATCAGTCCATAATTTTCTCTTCAGTCTTGATTCTCCTGTTCTAAGATGGATCTTATGCCTCTTGTGGGGCTATCCTCTCTACCGCGTCTGACTCATACTAACAATCAATCTCGCGCTTATTTACAACGACACTCATTCATACCACAGCTAAAGCTGGCGCTTTTGCTGCTATCTCAAACATTTCCTGGGTGCACGATTCGTTCTCGTCCTTAAGACGAGTCCTCGTCGTCACCCTCCGCACCCGAATCTATGGGACCGGCTACTGCCTCTAGGTTATGGTGAGGTATAAGCCTGACTCCCCGCTCCTCATTCGCACTTAGTTCGATTGCCCTATCTAAGAACGGTTTCTTCTTTCTTAGGACGCTTTCGACAAATAGTGCCATAGCGTCCCACTTTTCTTTGGCCGACAACATTTCACTGATAATGTTATCTGGCGTTAACGCTTCGAATATCCTCTCAACCTTGCGTCTTTCTTCGTTCCACTGATGGCAGACGAAAAACGTATGATACGCATCGTCGCGATCCGCGAAACAGAAGATGCAGCCCGGGCTCTGGGTCTTCCCCATTTTACTGAGATAAGCGCAGAAATACCCGTGGTTACTAAGGAACTGGGTGAGGTAATAGTTGACCTCCCCGTATCTTCTATCGACCCATGGAGCCAGCTCCCTAATGAGCACGTGTGTCCATCGGCCTTTCACCATCTGATTCGATGTTTTTTGCCAGGTTTCCATGGTCACCTGTCTTTCTTCTTTCTGAACGATTGCAGTTCCATCTTCTGTTTTCTTCCGTTCGTAGGTTCGCTTGCGTTCCATCGCCTGTAATTCGATCGGGATGATTCCTGCGATGACTAGCACCGCGGGTCCCGAGACAGTGCGATAGGCGCTGGTGACTCTAAGAGCCCCTCTCCTTTGAACAGAAGATAGTACGCTTCGGTGCGTCTCTTTTCTCATTTGGTTAGCCCATATTTCAGAGCCGTACAATAAGATGGACGTCGTGACTGTCATTAAAAGTCGTCGTTTGCTTGATTTCGGGCCGCTGGTATTGGCCATAAGACGACTTAACTGCAACGTTTTCTTTATCGCTTTATTAGCGACGTGTTTTAGGTGCGTCAAAAAAGTTAGTTTTGCATCTAGCTTTATGCCGAGATACGTCACCTCACTTCTTGTCTGCACCACGTTTGTGCCTACTGTCATGGGAAACTCGATGTTGATGTGTTTCCAAGTTAAGGGCACGATTTCTGTTTTGGCCATCGCTATTTCGAGACCATGCTTCACCATCCACTCGGAAATTCTTCCCATCGCCGTGTTTAGTATGTGCTGCGCAATGTTTACGTTTTTCGCGGAGATGACTAAAGCGACATCATCAGCGTACGCAAACATTTTCACCCCATCCGGCATTGCAAGTCTGAGTAATGCATCGAACAGGATGTTCCAGAAGTCTGGGCCGAAGATCGAGCCCCTGTGCCACGCCTGCGCTAAGGTCTTTTTCACGCCAGCCTTCTTCTGTTTCATAGCGGAGGATACGGTTTCTCAGATAGTCTCGTATCACTCGCATAAGGTATTCTGGTACATTAAACTCTTTCAACGCAGCAAGGAAGTCAGGCCATTTTGCTGAGTTGAAAGCGTTTTTCGTATCCAGCATGACTAGAAACGCAATAAGACGGGAATGATGGTTCCCAGTCCATCCTTCTTTTGCTACCTTTACTACTTCTTCTACTGCATTTACGGTAGACCGCTTTTTCCTGAAGCCGTACTGGTTGTCAGCGAGATCGCCAGCCGCCTGTACAGCTCCTTGTAATCGCGGTTTAAGCAGCCTCTCGTATAGCTTCCCTGCTTCGTCCAACATGCAGAGTGGCCTGTGGGACGATGGATGCCGGGGATCACCTCCCTTTCCTTTGTTGATCAGCACAAGACGCGCAATCTTCCAGGGAGTGCTAAACACACCCGTCTGGAGGCACGCGTTGTACATGTTCAACAAGAGAGATGGCGCTTTCACCGCTATGCATTTAAGGACCTCGGATGGTATTCCGTCAGGCCCAGGTGCCTTATTGTTCTTCATCATTCTTGCAGCTATCTGTAGCTCTCCGCTTGTAAAGAGCGGGATCTCTTCTGGTTCTCCTGTATTCTCCTGTTCTTCGAGTGGTGGATGCGTAGGGAACAAGTGGTTTACGATGTTCGCCATGGTCTCTTCTTCGAATGGCAACGTGGGGGCGGCGTTAAGCTTCTTGGTCACGATCTTGTAGGCCAAGCCCCATACCTCTCTGTTGACGTCTTCGCTCAGGTCTTTCCAGCATTGTGCTTTGCTTCGATTGATCTTCTTACGAAGCTTTTTATGCACGTCTCTGTATTGCGCAGACAAAAGATCTGCTGCTGGTGAGTTCTTCTTTCTTGCTCTCTGTGATGATCTTCTGAGACTAAGAGCTTCTGACCTCGTTCTAGCGATTTCGTCATTCCACCAATACGCTGGACGCTTATGATGTCGCGATCCCTTGCGCGGCATAGATGCATCACAGGCTCTGTGAATGAGACTCATCGTCTCTTTTACGAGAACCTCTGCAGCGTCGGCGTTTCCGGTGGCAGTTGTCGCGTCCGGTAGATAGTCTGATCCTTGCTGCAGTACTTGGACAAGTTTCTCAGAGTTCAGCTTGGCAACGTTCCATCTGACTGGTCTAGCGACATTTCGCCTCGATGATTGGGATCCATCATGGATTTGAAATGTGATGTACTGGTGGTCACTTCCATTGTATGTCTCCAGCACCTTCCAATCTGACACTTTACGTGAAAGATTTTCTGATGCGAAGGATACGTCAGGAATCGTACCGCTAGCTCCTCGTCTGAATGTTGGAGTGCTTCCGGTGTTTAGCACTGTTAGGCCGAGTCTGTCTGCCATCTTCATGATGTATCCTCCTCTGCTGTCCTGCAGTGGCATTCCCCACTCTAACGCTTTCGCGTTAAAGTCTCCTGCGACGACGACGTCACCTTCCATTCTTCGGACAGAGTCTTCCAGCAGATCCAGACGGCGCCTAAACGTGTCTGCTGTTGAGTTTGGTGTAAAATAACAGCTCACGTATGTAACGTTTCTGCTTTTAACCCATACGAAGCCTTCTTCAGCTCCATTTGCGTCTTCTCTGATGGTCTTTGGGTCTACGTAAATCGCAGCAGTGCCAAGCTTGTCTCTAAACCAGGTCTTAACGGTCCAGTTTGTGTACTGCTCGCTTATCAAGAGCACATCAGCCTTTGTCTCGAATTTGATTTGAGTCAAAAGGCTGTTGGCTAGGTCGCTTCTGTGCAAGTTAGCTTGAAGGACCGTTATACGGCCCATCATTAGCGTTTTTGTTTAAATCGGTTTAGTGTCTCACGAAAGACTTTGCACTGACCTGACCCGGGGATGTGTTTCCGCTCTGCTGGGTCTACTTCGCGCTCAGTACATAGTATGCACTGAGTATCAGTAGCCTTACAGGCCGATCCCTTATGGCCATCTTTGCCACACTTGTAGCACATCTTGCTACGGTCAGGTCCTCGGCAGTCACGTGCCTGATGACCGTAGTTCAGGCACCTAAAACAGCGCTGAACTCTTTGCCAACTTCTGATACGGCAGCTGGTGTAGCCGATATTTATTTTCGTTTTTGCGAGCAAAAACGCTGCTTGGTCTTGTCCCATCTCTACAATGGCCAAGCGAAGCGCTCTGCTGTTGGGGTTGGTTAGCGAGACACTAAACTCCCCTACTTCCTGTTGTACTTCGGTAAAAACAGCTTTTACAGCAGTCTTCACTTCTTCTACTGACGCTAGACAGTCGATGTCCCTGATCTCGACCGTTTCTTTGGGGCACATCTCTTGGACGTTTCCCGTTTCGCCAACCGTCTTTCTCAGGAATTCACTGAAAGTCTCCAGTCCTTGAGATGAGCCCAACTCAATCAGGACATCCCCGGCCCTGGTTTTTGTAATCCCTTTGATGTTATTTCTTGGGCTCTCATTAATAAGGTCCTGCCGGATGTTCTGCAGGATGTCACTGTAAGACTTTCCTTCTCCTGGTTTAATGAGGACAACGGTAGACCTCTTCTTTGTCTTCCTCCTCCTTTTCTTTTTCTTTTTTGGCAGCTGCTGTGCAGACTGCTCTGTGCCATTGGCCGGTGTTTTGGCCGTTGGTGGTTTGGTGTTGGCCTGCTTTGGTCGCTGCTGTTGTTGTTGCAGAGATCGTTGTTGCTGCTGTCTTTGCTTATTAGCAGCCCTAATATCCTTTCGACTCTGTACAGTCTTCAAGGACTCATCCTCTTCCACAGCTCGGCCTTTTTTAAGAGGAGCTCGCGAATCGGAATAACTTCCTGATTCGAGCGAGTCCTCTTCTCTAGGTCGTTTAGCTGCAGCACTTGCCTGAGGCGTCTCAGTCACATCCATCTGTTCAGTGACTGTTCTTGCAGCAAGCAAGCGAGAATGTTCTCTCTTAATAGCATCCACGTGCTCAATCAGTTCTGGCAGGTTATCCTTCACTTTAGAGTTCATGTTAGGCATGGACCTAACAGCTGCCTGCATAAGCAGAAAGATCTCATTCACTCTTTGAGATCTTTCTTCAATTGTTAAGCAGGCGATCTCTAACCCTGACTTCTTTGGGGGATCAGCCTGCGAAATCTGGCCTTCGTTACTGTTTAGGCTATTGCTAGCCGCTTCTGTTTGATTTTGGTTTTGGTTTTTTAGATTCGACATATAAAAACGATACTTTGGTTTAAGACGGTTCGCCCATCATGGGAGCTCCAGACGCATTGGAGCCACTATCCCCGCCTGTGAGGAGCCCTATTTATAGGTGCCGCAGCCGAGAAGCGGTTTTCGGGTGGTCAACCCTAGCGACATCAAGTGATTCTCAGAAAGATGTTACGGGTTAGGCCCGCGCCATGTTGATGTTAAAGGTTTTACGTCATCCCTATTGAGTGCGCGACGTCTGGTCCGTGCCGCGCCTGGCCCTAAACTTCAGGCTAGACGTTCCGCAGTTCTCCTGCGCGGACTCGGTATAAGGAAATACTGACCAGGTAATCCTTCACACCTGCGCCTGTACGAACCAACTTCAACCCCTTCATTGGCTCTGGTTACGTTAGTAGAAGTACGTAACAGTTCCTAACCAACATGTGGTTTCACGGGACCTTTGCCCGTCACGACTTTCGCCGGAGAGGAGACTAACGTTTACCCTTATTACTAAACAGAGGTCAGCAAGTCACTATCAACGTACAACCCCTGTAGTCTGACGGGAATATCCATTGGTCGACAGCCGCAGCTCATTCATACATCCACTCATACTGTGTTGCTTCTTAGTACACGTAAATACGAACAATAAATTTCAATGGGTTGGCAGTTTCGTGAAGCGAAAGTGCCTACGCGATCATCCAGATATCCTTGACCATCGCTAAGGATTGCCAGCGATATGTGGATCGTGCTTAAGCCTCCGCCCCGCCACCACATCGTAGGTGGACACTTACAAGGTCAGCAACATGCGGAGGATAATAATAATAATAATAATAATAATAATAATAATAATAATAATAATAATAATAATAATAATAATAATAATAATAATAATAATAATAATGATAATGATAATGATAATGATAATGATAATGATAATGATAATGATAATGATAATGATAATGATAATGATAATGATAATGATAATGATAATGATAATGATAATGATAATAATAATGATAATGATAATGATAATAATAATGATAATGATAATGATAATGATAATAATAATAATAATGATAATGATAATGATAATGATAATGATAATGATAATGATAATGATAATAATAATGATAATGATAATGATAATGTATAATGATAATGATAATAATAATGATAATAATAATGATAATCATAATGATAATGATAATGATAATGATAATGATAATGATAATGATAATGATAATGATAATGATAATGATAATGATAATGATAATGATAATGATAATGATAATGATAATGATAATGATAATGATAATGATAATGATAATGATAATGATAATGATAATGATAATGATAATAATAATAATAATAATAATAATAATAATAATGATAATAATAATGATAATGATAATAATAATGATAATAATAATGATAATGATAATAATAATAATAATGATAATATATAATGATAATGATAATGATAATGATAATGATAATGATAATGATAATAATAATGATAATAATAATGATAATGATAATAATAATAATAATGATAATAATAATAATAATAATAATAATAATAATAATAATAATAATAATAATAATAATAATAATAATAATAATAATAATAATAATAATAATAATAATAATAATAATAATAATAATAATAATAATAATAATAATAATAATAATAATAATAATAATAATAATAATAATTTTTTTTTTTTTTTTCCATCCAGACTGCCGTCAGTTCGCTGGGCTCGGATATATCCGGGAACAGAGTACAGACGGTTGAGAGGGGTTCTAGATAAACTAGCAAACCTCTAAAATTACGCGATCCTCATGCCTGTCTAATGATAGCAAAAAAATGCAGTCACTGGACGTGCAAGAGATTCTCCAATCATCACTCACGGCGTTTGTTCCACCCCGGAAACTGTTTATCACATTACTTCAGGGTGGCACCGCGTTCTAAGTCTTTTGGACCTTTTCCTTCTGACTTCTTCTGTAAATATACAGATTTCCAATAATATAGATCTATGCCTCATAAGCAACATGATTTTAAAGGCTATCTTCTGCCTGGCGATCGGCTCTGTAAAGGGGAGCATAAATCGATCGCATATATATGGTATGGTATGGACTGGCTCTGTAAAGGAGCAAAATCAGTCCATAATTTTCTCTTCAGTCTTGATTCTCCTGTTCTAAGATGGATCTTATGCCTCTTGTGGGGCTATCCTCTCTACCGCGTCTGACTCATACTAACATTCAATCTCGCGCTTATTTACAACGACACTCATTCATACCACAGCTAAAGCTGGCGCTTTTGCTGCTATCTCAAACATTTCCTGGGTGCACGATTCGTTCTCGTCCTTAAGACGAGTCCTCGTCGTCACCCTCCGCACCCGAATCTATGGGACCGGCTACTGCCTCTAGGTTATGGTGAGGTATAAGCCTGACTCCCCGCTCCTCATTCGCACTTAGTTCGATTGCCCTATCTAAGAACGGTTTCTTCTTTCTTAGGACGCTTTCGACAAATAGTGCCATAGGGTCCCACTTTTCTTTGGCCGACAACATTTCACTGATAATGTTATCTGGCGTTAACGCTTCGAATATCCTCTCAACCTGGCGTCTTTCTTCGTTCCACTGATGGCAGACGAAAAACGTATGATACGCATCGTCGCGATCCGCGAAACAGAAGATGCAGCCCGGGCTCTGGGTCTTTCCCATTTTACTGAGATAAGCGCAGAAATACCCGTGGTTACTAAGGAACTGGGTGAGGTAATAGTTGACCTCCCCGTATTTTCTATCGACCCATGGAGCCAGCTCCCTAATGAGCACGTGTGTCCATCGGCCTTTCACCATCTGATTCCATGTTTTTGCCAGGTTTCCATGGTCACCTGTCTTTCTTCTTTCTGAACGATTGCAGTTCCATCTTCTGTTTTCTTCCGTTCGTAGGTTCGCTTGCGTTCCATCGCCTGTAATTCGATCGGGATGATTCCTGCGATGACTAGCACCGCGGGTCCCGAGACAGTGCGATAGGCGCTGGTGACTCTAAGAGCCCCTCTCCTTTGAACAGAAGATAGTACGCTTCGGTGCGTCTCTTTTCTCATTTGGTTAGCCCATATTTCAGAGCCGTACAATAAGATGGACGTCGTGACTGTCATTAAAAGTCGTCGTTTGCTTGATTTCGGGCCGCTGGTATTGGCCATAAGACGACTCAACTGCAACGTTTTCTTTATCGCTTTATTAGCGACGTGTTTTAGGTGCGTCAAAAAAGTTAGTTTTGCATCTAGCTTTATGCCGAGATACGTCACCTCACTTCTTGTCTGCACCACGTTTGTGCCTACTGTCATGGGAAACTCGATGTTGATGTGTTTCCAAGTTAAGGGCACGATTTCTGTTTTGGCCATCGCTATTTCGAGACCATGCTTCACCATCCACTCGGAAATTCTTCCCATCGCCGTGTTTAGTATGTGCTGGGCAATGTTTACGTTTTTCGCGGAGATGACTAAAGCGACATCATCAGCGTACGCAAACATTTTCACCCCATCCGGCATTGCAAGTCTGAGTAATGCATCGAACAGGATGTTCCAGAAGTCTGGGCCGAAGATCGAGCCCTGTGCCACGCCTGCGCTAAGGTCTTTTTCACGCCAGCCTTCTTCTGTTTCATAGCGGAGGATACGGTTTCTCAGATAGTCTCGTATCACTCGCATAAGGTATTCTGGTACATTAAACTCTTTCAACGCAGCAAGGAGGTCAGGCCATTTTGCTGAGTTGAAAGCGTTTTTCGTATCCAGCATGACTAGAAACGCAATAAGACGGGAATGATGGTTCCCAGTCCATCCTTCTTTTGCTACCTTTACTACTTCTTCTACTGCATTTACGGTAGACCGCTTTTTCCTGAAGCCGTACTGGTTGTCAGCGAGATCGCCAGCCGCCTGTACAGCTCCTTGTAATCGCGGTTTAAGCAGCCTCTCGTATAGCTTCCCTGCTTCGTCCAACATGCAGAGTTGGCCTGTGGGACGATGGATGCCGGGGATCACCTCCCTTTCCTTTGTTGATCAGCACAAGACGCGCAATCTTCCAGGGAGTGCTAAACACACCCGTCTGGAGGCACGCGTTGTACATGTTCAACAAGAGAGATGGCGCTTTCACCGCTATGCATTTAAGGACCTCGGATGGTATTCCGTCAGGCCCAGGTGCCTTATTGTTCTTCATCGTTCTTGCAGCTATCTGTAGCTCTCCGCTTGTAAAGAGCGGGATCTCTTCTGGTTCTCCTGTATTCTCCTGTTCTTCGAGTGGTGGATGCGTAGGGAACAAGTGGTTTACGATGTTCGCCATGGTCTCTTCTTCGAATGGCAACGTGGGGGCGGCGTTAAGCTTCTTGGTCACGATCTTGTAGGCCAAGCCCCACACCTCTCTGTTGACGTCTTCGCTCAGGTCTTTCCAGCATTGTGCTTTGCTTCGATTGATCTTCTTACGAAGCTTTTTATGCACGTCTCTGTATTGCGCAGACAAAAGATCTGCTGCTGGTGAGTTCTTCTTTCTTGCTCTCTGTGATGATCTTCTGAGACTAAGAGCTTCTGACCTCGTTCTAGCGATTTCGTCATTCCACCAATACGCTGGACGCTTATGATGTCGCGATCCCTTGCGCGGCATAGATGCATCACAGGCTCTGTGAATGAGACTCATCGTCTCTTTTACGAGAACCTCTGCAGCGTCGGCGTTTCCGGTGGCAGTTGTCGCGTCCGGTAGATAGTCTGATCCTTGCTGCAGTACTTGGACAAGTTTCTCAGAGTCCAGCTTGGCAACGTTCCATCTGACTGGTCTAGCGACATTTCGCCTCGATGATTGGGATCCATCATGGATTTGAAATGTGATGTACTGGTGGTCACTTCCATTGTATGTCTCCAGCACCTTCCAATCTGACACTTTACGTGAAAGATTTTCTGATGCGAAGGATACGTCAGGAATCGTACCGCTAGCTCCTCGTCTGAATGTTGGAGTGCTTCCGGTGTTTAGCACTGTTAGGCCGAGTCTGTCTGCCATCTCCATGATGTATCCTCCTCTGCTGTCCTGCAGTGGCATTCCCCACTCTAACGCTTTCGCGTTAAAGTCTCCTGCGACGACGACGTCACCTTCCATTCTTCGGACAGAGTCTTCCAGCAGATCCAGACGGCGCCTAAACGTGTCTGCTGTTGAGTTTGGTGTAAAATAACAGCTCACGTATGTAACGTTTCTGCTTTTAACCCATACGAAGCCTTCTTCAGCTCCATTTGCGTCTTCTCTGATGGTCTTTGGGTCTACGTAAATCGCAGCAGTGCCAAGCTTGTCTCTAAACCAGGTCTTAACGGTCCAGTTTGTGTACTGCTCGCTTATCAAGAGCACATCAGCCTTTGTTTCGAATTTGATTTGGGTCAAAAGGCTGTTGGCTAGGTCGCTTCTGTGTAAGTTGGCTTGGAGGACCGTTACGCGGCCCATCATTAGCGTTGCCTTTTGAATCGGTCTAGGGTCTCGCGAAAGACTTTGCACTGACCTGACCCAGGGATATGTTTTCGCTCTGCAGGTTCTACTTCGCGCTCAGTACATAGTATGCACTGAGTGTCAGTAGCCTTACAGGCCGATCCCTTATGGCCATCTTTGCCACACTTGTAGCACATCTTGCTACGGTCAGGTCCTCGGCAGTCACGCGCCTGATGACCGTAGTTCAGGCACCTGAAACAGCGCTGAACCCGTTGCCAACTTCTGATACGGCAGTTAGTGTAGCCGATTTTTACTCTGGTTTGAGAGAGCAGGAACGATGCCTGGTCTTGTTCCATCTCTACGATGGCCAAGCGAAGCTCTCTGCTGTTGGGGTTCGTCAGCGAGACGCTAAACTCGCCCAGGTCCTTATTTGCTTGTGTGAAAACAGCTTTTACTGCTGTCTTCACTTCATCCACCGTTGCGAGGCAGTCTATATCTCTGATTTCGACTGCTTCTTTGGGGATGATCTCCTTAATTTTGCCTGTTCCACCAACCGTTCTTTTCAAAAAGTCACTGAAGGTCTCAAGTTCCTTGGTGTTGCCCAACTCAATCAGGACATCTCCGGTCCTGGTTTTTCTGATCCCTTTGATGTTACTCGTCGGGCTGTTCTGGATGAGCTCCTGCCGGATGTTCTGCAGGACCTCACTGTAAGTCTTACCTTCTTCTGGTCTTATAAGGACGGCGGCAGAACGCTTCTTCGTCTTTCTCCTCCTTTTCTTCTTCTTTTTTGGCAGCTGCTGTGCAGGCTGCTCCGTCACTTTTGCCGATGTTCTGGCCGTTGGTGGTTTGGAGTTAGGCTGCTGTGATCGCTGCTGTTGTTGTTGCGTTTGTTGCCGCTGCTGCTGTGTTTGTTGTTCCAGCTGCAGCTTCTTTTGTTTCTTTGCAGCCTTAACATCCTTGCGACTTTGGACAGTCACAAAAGAGTCGTCTGCGTCTTCCTCAGCTCTGCCCTTCTTAAGAAGAGCTCGCGGATCAGAATTGTTTCCTGATTCCAGCGAGTCTTCTTCTCTGGGCCGCTTAGCTGCAGCGCTTGCCTGAAGCGTCTCGGTCACTTCCATCTGTTCAGTGACCGTTCTTGCTTCGCGCAAGCGAGAAACTCCCTTTTCAGAGCTTCTACGTGCTCAATCAATTCTGGCAGGTTATCTTTCACTTTCGAGTTCATGTTAGGCATGGACCTAACAGCTGCCTGCATGAGCAAAAAGATCTCATTCATTCTTTGAGATCTTTCTTCAATTGTCAAGCAGGTGATCTCTACCCCTGTATTCTTTAGGGGATCAGCCTGCGACATCTGGCCTTCGGTATTGTTTTGGCTATTACTAGCCGCTCCTGATTGGTTTTTGTTTTGTGTTGAAATTTACCATATTAAAACGTGTACTTGGTTTAAGACGGTTCGCCCATCATGGGAGCTCCAGGCGCAGTGGAGCCACTATCCCCGCCTGTAAGGTGCCCTAGTTAAGGATGCCGCAGCCGAGAAGCGGTTGTCGGGTGGTCAACCCTAGCGACATCGAGTGATTCTAGAAAAGATGTTACGGGTTAGGCCCGCGCCATATTGATGCTAAAGGTTTTACGTCATCCGTATCGAGTGGGCGACGTCAGTACCGTGCTGCGCCTGGCCCTAAACTTCAGGCTAGACGTTCCGCAGTTCTCCTGCGCGGACTCGGTATAAGGAAATACTGACCAGGTAATCCTTCACACCTGCGCCTGTACGAACCAACTTCAACCCCTTCATTGGCTCTGGTTACGTTAGTAGAAGTACGTGACAGTTCCTAACCAACATGTGGTTTCACGGGACCTTTGCCCGTCACGACTTTCGCCGGAGAGGAGACTAACGTTTACCCTTATTACTAAACAGAGGTCAGCAAGTCACTATCAACGTACAACTCCTGTAGTCTGACGGGAATATCCATTGGTCGACAGCCGCAGCTCATTCATACATCCACTCATACTGTGTTGCTTCTTAGTACACGTAAATACGAACAATAAATTTCAATGGGTTGGCAGTTTCGTGAAGCGAAAGTGCCTACGCGATCATCCAGATATCCTTGACCATCGCTAAGGATTGCCAGCGATATGTGGATCGTGCTTAAGCCTCCGCCCCGCCACCACATCGTAGGTGGACACTTACAAGGTCAGCAACATGCGGAGGAATAATAATAATAATAATAATAATAATAATAATAATAATAATAATAATAATAATAATAATAATAATAATAATAATAATAATAATAATAATAATAATAATAATAATAATAATAATAATAATAATAATAATAATAATAATAATAATAATAATAATAATAATAATAATAATAATAATAATAATAATAATAATAATAATAATAATAATAATAATAATAATAATAATAATAATAATAATAATAATAATAATAATAATAATAATAATAATAATAATAATAATAATAATAATAATAATAATAATAATAATAATAATAATAATAATAATAATAATAATAATAATAATAATAATAATAATAATAATAATAATAATAATAATAATAATAATAATAATAATAATAATAATAATAATAATAATAATAATAATAATAATAATAATAATAATAATAATAATAATAATAATAATAATAATAATAATAATAATAATAATAATAATAATAATAATAATAATAATAATAATAATAATAATAATAATAATAATAATAATAATAATAATAATAATAATAATAATAATAATAATAATAATAATAATAATAATAATAATAATAATAATAATAATAATAATAATAATAATAATAATAATAATAATAATAATAATAATAATAATAATAATAATAATAATAATAATAATAATAATAATAATAATAATAATAATAATAATAATAATAATAATAATAATAATAATAATAATAATAATAATAATAATAATAATAATAATAATAATAATAATAATAATAATAATAATAATAATAATAATAATAATAATAATAATAATAATAATAATAATAATAATAATAATAATAATAATAATAATAATAATAATAATAATAATAATAATAATAATAAATAATAATAATAATAATAATAATAATAATAATAATAATAATAATAATAATAATAATAATAATAATAATAATAATAATAATAATAATAATAATAATAATAATAATAATAATAATAATAATAATAATAATAATAATAATAATAATAATAATAATAATAATAATAATAATAATAATAATAATAATAATAATAATAATAATAATAATAATAATAATAATAATAATAATAATAATAATAATAATAATAATAATAATAATAATAATAATAATAATAATAATAATAATAATAATAATAATAATAATAATAATAATAATAATAATAATAATAATAATAATAATAATAATAATAATAATAATAATAATAATAATAATAATAATAATAATAATAATAATAATAATAATAATAATAATAATAATAATAATAATAATAATAATAATAATAATAATAATAATAATAATAATAATAATAATAATAATAATAATAATAATAATAATAATAATAATAATAATAATAATAATAATAATAATAATAATAATAATAATAATAATAATAATAATAATAATAATAATAATAATAATAATAATAATAATAATAATAATAATAATAATAATAATAATAATAATAATAATAATAATAATAATAATAATAATAATAATAATAATAATAATAATAATAATAATAATAATAATAATAATAATAATAATAATAATAATAATAATAATAATAATAATAATAATAATAATAATAATAATAATAATAATAATAATAATAATAATAATAATAATAATAATAATAATAATAATAATAATAATAATAATAATAATAATAATAATAATAATAATAATAATAATAATAATAATAATAATAATAATAATAATAATAATAATAATAATAATAATAATAATAATAATAATAATAATAATAATAATAATAATAATAATAATAATAATAATAATAATAATAATAATAATAATAATAATAATAATAATAATAATAATAATAATAATAATAATAATAATAATAATAATAATAATAATAATAATAATAATAATAATAATAATAATAATAATAATAATAATAATAATAATAATAATAATAATAATAATAATAATAATAATAATAATAATAATAATAATAATAATAATAATAATAATAATAATAATAATAATAATAATAATAATAATAATAATAATAATAATAATAATAATAATAATAATAATAATAATAATAATAATAATAATAATAATAATAATAATAATAATAATAATAATAATAATAATAATAATAATAATAATAATAATAATAATAATAATAATAATAATAATAATAATAATAATAATAATAATAATAATAATAATAATAATAATAATAATAATAATAATAATAATAATAATAATAATAATAATAATAATAATAATAATAATAATAATAATAATAATAATAATAATAATAATAATAATAATAATAATAATAATAATAATAATAATAATTATATTTTTTTTTTTTTTTTTTTTTTTTCATTGGTTGAACGAATAAAATCTGCTGTCAGACCGCCGTCAGTTCGCTGGGCTCGGATATATCCGGGAACAGAGTACAGACGGTTGAGAGGGGTTCTAGATAAACTAGCAAACCTCTAAAATTACGCGATCCTCATGCCTGTCTAATGATAGCAAAAAAATGCAGTCACTGGACGTGCAAGAGATTCTCCAATCATCACTCACGGCGTTTGTTCCACCCCGGAAACTGTTTATCACATTACTTCAGGGTGGCACCGCGTTCTAAGTCTTTTGGACCTTTTCCTTCTGACTTCTTCTGTAAATATACAGATTTCCAATAATATAGATCTATGCCTAATAAGCAACATGATTTAAAAGGCTATCTTCTGCCTGGCGATCGGCTCTGTAAAGGGGAGCATAAATCGATCGCATATATATGGTATGGTATGGACTGGCTCTGTAAAGGAGCAAAATCAGTCCATAATTTTCTTCAGTCTTGATTCTCCTGTTCTAAGATGGATCTTATGCCTCTTGTGGGGCTATCCTCTCTACCGCGTCTGACTCATACTAACATTCAATCTCGCGCTTATTTACAACGACACTCATTCATACCACAGCTAAAGCTGGCGCTTTTGCTGCTATCTCAAACATTTCCTGGGTGCACGATTCGTTCTCGTCCTTAAGACGAGTCCTCGTCGTCACCCTCCGCACCCGAATCTATGGGACCGGCTACTGCCTCTAGGTTATGGTGAGGTATAAGCCTGACTCCCCGCTCCTCATTCGCACTTAGTTCGATTGCCCTATCTAAGAACGGTTTCTTCTTTCTTAGGACGCTTTCGACAAATAGTGCCATAGCGTCCCACTTTTCTTTGGCCGACAACATTTCACTGATAATGTTATCTGGCGTTAACGCTTCGAATATCCTCTCAACCTGGCGTCTTTCTTCGTTCCACTGATGGCAGACGAAAAACGTATGATACGCATCGTCGCGATCCGCGAAACAGAAGATGCAGCCCGGGCTCTGGGTCTTTCCCATTTTACTGAGATAAGCGCAGAAATACCCGTGGTTACTAAGGAACTGGGTGAGGTAATAGTTGACCTCCCCGTATCTTCTATCGACCCATGGAGCCAGCTCCCAATGAGCACGTGTGTCCATCGGCCTTTCACCATCTGATTCCATGTTTTTGCCAGGTTTCCATGGTCACCTGTCTTTCTTCTTTCTGAACGATTGCAGTTCCATCTTCTGTTTTCTTCCGTTCGTAGGTTCGCTTGCGTTCCATCGCCTGTAATTCGATCGGGATGATTCCTGCGATGACTAGCACCGCGGGTCCCGAGACAGTGCGATAGGCGCTGGTGACTCTAAGAGCCCCTCTCCTTTGAACAGAAGATAGTACGCTTCGGTGCGTCTCTTTTCTCATTTGGTTAGCCCATATTTCAGAGCCGTACAATAAGATGGACGTCGTGACTGTCATTAAAAGTCGTCGTTTGCTTGATTTCGGGCCGCTGGTATTGGCCATAAGACGACTTAACTGCAACGTTTTCTTTATCGCTTTATTAGCGACGTGTTTTAGGTGCGTCAAAAAAGTTAGTTTTGCATCTAGCTTTATGCCGAGATACGTCACCTCACTTCTTGTCTGCACCACGTTTGTGCCTACTGTCATGGGAAACTCGATGTTGATGTGTTTCCAGTTAAGGGGCACGATTTCTGTTTTGGCCATCGCTATTTCGAGACCATGCTTCACCATCCACTCGGAAATTCTTCTCATCGCCGTGTTTAGTATGTGCTGGGCAATGTTTTCGTTTTTCGCGGAGATGACTAAAGCGACATCATCAGCGTACGCAAACATTTTCACCCCATCCGGCATTGCAAGTCTGAGTAATGCATCGAACAGGATGTTCCAGAAGTCTGGGCCGAAGATCGAGCCCTGTGCCACGCCTGCGCTAAGGTCTTTTCACGCCAGCCTTCTTCTGTTTCATAGCGGAGGATACGGTTTCTCAGATAGTCTCGTATCACTCGCATAAGGTATTCTGGTACATTAAACTCTTTCAACGCAGCAAGGAGGTCAGGCCATTTTGCTGAGTTGAAAGCGTTTTTCGTATCCAGCATGACTAGAAACGCAATAAGACGGGAATGATGGTTCCCAGTCCATCCTTCTTTTGCTACCTTTACTACTTCTTCTACTGCATTTACGGTAGACCGCTTTTTCCTGAAGCCGTACTGGTTGTCAGCGAGATCGCCAGCCGCCTGTACAGCTCCTTGTAATCGCGGTTTAAGCAGCCTCTCGTATAGCTTCCCTGCTTCGTCCAACATGCAGAGTGGCCTGTGGGACGATGGATGCCGGGGATCACCTCCCTTTTCCTTTGTTGATCAGCACAAGACGCGCAATCTTCCAGGGAGTGCTAAACACACCCGTCTGGAGGCACGCGTTGTACATGTTCAACAAGAGAGATGGCGCTTTCACCGCTATGCATTTAAGGACCTCGGATGGTATTCCGTCAGGCCCAGGTGCCTTATTGTTCTTCATCATTCTTGCAGCTATCTGTAGCTCTCCGCTTGTAAAGAGCGGGATCTCTTCTGGTTCTCCTGTATTCTCCTGTTCTTCGAGTGGTGGATGCGTAGGGAACAAGTGGTTTACGATGTTCGCCATGGTCTCTTCTTCGAATGGCAACGTGGGGGCGGCGTTCAGCTTCTTGGTCACGATCTTGTAGGCCAAGCCCCACACCTCTCTGTTGACGTCTTCGCTCAGGTCTTTCCAGCATTGTGCTTTGCTTCGATTGATCTTCTTACGAAGCTTTTTATGCACGTCTCTGTATTGCGCAGACAAAAGATCTGCTGCTGGTGAGTTCTTCTTTCTTGCTCTCTGTGATGATCTTCTGAGACTAAGAGCTTCTGACCTCGTTCTAGCGATTTCGTCATTCCACCAATACGCTGGACGCTTATGATGTCGCGATCCCTTGCGCGGCATAGATGCATCACAGGCTCTGTGAATGAGACTCATCGTCTCTTTTACGAGAACCTCTGCAGCGTCGGCGTTTCCGGTGGCAGTTGTCGCGTCCGGTAGATAGTCTGATCCTTGCTGCAGTACTTGGACAAGTTTCTCAGAGTCCAGCTTGGCAACGTTCCATCTGACTGGTCTAGCGACATTTCGCCTCGATGATTGGGATCCATCATGGATTTGAAATGTGATGTACTGGTGGTCACTTCCATTGTATGTCTCCAGCACCTTCCAATCTGACACTTTACGTGAAAGATTTTCTGATGCGAAGGATACGTCAGGAATCGTACCGCTAGCTCCTCGTCTGAATGTTGGAGTGCTTCCGGTGTTTAGCACTGTTAGGCCGAGTCTGTCTGCCATCTCCATGATGTATCCTCCTCTGCTGTCCTGCAGTGGCATTCCCCACTCTAACGCTTTCGCGTTAAAGTCTCCTGCGACGACGACGTCACCTTCCATTCTTCGGACAGAGTCTTCCAGCAGATCCAGACGGCGCCTAAACGTGTCTGCTGTTGAGTTTGGTGTAAAATAACAGCTCACGTATGTAACGTTTCTGCTTTTAACCCATACGAAGCCTTCTTCAGCTCCATTTGCGTCTTCTCTGATGGTCTTTGGGTCTACGTAAATCGCAGCAGTGCCAAGCTTGTCTCTAAACCAGGTCTTAACGGTCCAGTTTGTGTACTGCTCGCTTATCAAGAGCACATCAGCCTTTGTCTCGAATTTGATTTGAGTCAAAAGGCTGTTGGCTAGGTCGCTTCTGTGTAAGTTGGCTTGGAGGACCGTTACGCGGCCCATCATTAGCGCTTTTGGATTCGGTTCAGTGTCTCGCGAAAGACTCTGCACTGACCTGACCCAGGGATGTGTTTCCGCTCTGCTGGGTCTACTTCGCGCTCAGTACATAGTATGCACTGAGTATCAGTAGCCTTGCAGGCCGATCCCTTATGGCCGTCTTTGCCACATTTGTAGCACATCTTGCTACGGTCTGGTCCTCGGCAGTCACGCGCCTGGTGACCGTAGTTCAGGCACCTAAAACAGCGCTGAACCCTTTGCCAACTTCTGATTCGGCAGCTGGTGTAACCGATCTTTATCCTAGTTCTAGAGAGCAGGAACGCCGCTTGGTCTTGTTCCATCTCTACAATGGCCAAGCGGAGCTCTCTGCTGTTGGGGTTGGTCAGTGAGACGCTAAACTCCCCTACTTCCTGTTGGCCTTCGGTTAAAGCAGCTTTTACAGCGGCCTCTACTTCTTCTGCTGAAGCTAGACAGTCGATGTCTCTGATCTCGACCGTTTCTTTGGGGCACATCTCCTTGACGTTGCCCGTTTCGCCCACCGTCCTCTTAAGGAAAGCACTAAAGGTCTCTAAACCCTTAGTTGAGCCCAACTCGATCAGGACATCTCCGGCCCTGGTTTTCCTTATCCCTCTGATGTTGGTCGTTGGACTCTCAGCGATTAAATCCTGCCTGATGCTCTGCAGGACGTCGCTGTAGGTTTTTCCTCTTCTGGTTTTATGAGGACGGCGGCAGACCTCTTTTTGTCTTCCTCCTCCTTTTCTTCTTCTTTTTCAACAGCTGCTGGGCAGGCTGCTGTGTCTCGATGGCCGATGTTCTGGCCGCTGGTGGACTGTTGCTGTTGTTCTTGGGCTGCTGCGGCTGCTGCTGCCGTTTTTGCTGTTGTTGTCGCTGGTGCTGCTGTTGTTGTTTCTGCTGCTGTTGGCGCTGCTGCTGCTGTTGTTGTTGTTGCTGCTGCTGCGTTGCGTTCTGAACTAGATTTTTTGTAGCCGTCTTCTTCTTTCTATTTTGGACGACCTCAAACGGATCATCCAGACTCTCAGGGCGGTTCTTTTTTAATGCTTGCGATTCAGCATTGCTGCCAGAATCGAGCGAGGCATCCTCTAAAGTCCGCTTGGCTGAGGAGCTTGCTTCGAGCGTCTCGGTCACCTCCATCTGTTCAGTGACCGTTCTCGCCTGAACTAAGAGGAGATGCTCCGTCTTAAGGGCATCCACATGATCGATAAGCTCTGGTAGATTATTCTTAACATCTTTATGAATGTTAGGCATCGACCTCAGAGCTTCTCTGAAGAGCGCAAAGATCTCATTCATCCTCTGAGATCTTTCTTCCATTGTTAGGCAGGCGCTCTCTACCCCTGACTTCTTTTGGGGATCAGCCTGCGAAAACTGGCCTTCGTTATTTTTTGAGCTATTGCTAGCCGCTTCTGGTTGGTTTTTGGTTTGTGTTGTTGAAGAATTAAACATAATAAAACGTATACTTGGCTTAAGACGGTTCGCCCATCATGGGAGCTCCAGGCGCAGTGGAGCCACTATCCCCGCCTGTGAGGTGCCCTAATTAAAGATGCCGCAGCCGAGAAGCGGTTTTCGGGTGGTCAACCCTAGCGACACCGAGTGATTCTAAATAAGAGATGTTTACGGGTTAGGCCCGCGCCATGTTGATGCTAAAGGTTTTACGTCATCCGTATTGAGTGGGCGACGTCAGTACCGTGCTGCGCCTGGCCCTAAACTTCAGGCTAGACGTTCCGCAGTTCTCCTGCGCGGACTCGGTATAAGGAAATACTGACCAGATAATCCTTCGCACCTGCGCCTGTACAGACCAACTTCAACCCCTTCATGGGCTCTGGTTACGTTAGTAGAAGTACGTAGAAGCTCCTAGCCGACATGTGGTTTCACGAGACCTTTGCCCGTCACGACTTTCGCCGGAGAGGGGACTAACTTTTACTCTTATTACTAAACAGAGGTCAGCAAGTCACCACTAACGAACAACTCCGGTAGTCTGACGGGAATATCCATTGGTTGGCAGCCACAGCTCATTCATACATCCATTCATACTGTGTTGCTTCTTAGTACACGTAAATACGAACACAAAATTTTAATGGGTTGGCAGTTCCGTGAAGCGGAAGTGCCTACGCGATCATCCAGATATCCTTAGTCATCACTAAGGATGGCTAGCGATATGTGGATCGTGCTTAAGCCTCCGCCCCGCCACCACATCGTAGGTGGACACTTACAAGGTCAGCAACATGCGGAGGTATAATAATAATAATAATAATAATAATAATAATAATAATAATAATAATAATAATAATAATAATAATAATAATAATAATAATAATAATAATAATAATAATAATAATAATAATAATAATAATAATAATAATAATAATAATAATAATAATAATAATAATAATAATAATAATAATAATAATAATAATAATAATAATAATAATAATAATAATAATAATAATAATAATAATAATAATAATAATAATAATAATAATAATAATAATAATAATAATAATAATAATAATAATAATAATAATAATAATAATAATAATAATAATAATAATAATAATAATAATAATAATAATAATAATAATAATAATAATAATAATAATAATAATAATAATAATAATAATAATAATAATAATAATAATAATAATAATAATAATAATAATAATAATAATAATAATAATAATAATAATAATAATAATAATAATAATAATAATAATAATAATAATAATAATAATAATAATAATAATAATAATAATAATAATAATAATAATAATTTTTTTTTTTTTTTTTTTTTTTTTTCCATTGGTTGAACGAATAAAATCTGCTGTCAGACCGCCGTCAGTTCGCTGGGCTCGGATATATCCGGGAACAGAGTACAGACGGTTGAGAGGGGTTCTAGATAAACTAGCAAACCTCTAAAATTACGCGATCCTCATGCCTGTCTAATGATAGCAAAAAAATGCAGTCACTGGACGTGCAAGAGATTCTCCAATCATCACTCACGGCGTTTGTTCCACCCCGGAAACTGTTTATCACATTACTTCAGGGTGGCACCGCGTTCTAAGTCTTTTGGACCTTTTCCTTCTGACTTCTTCTGTAAATATACAGATTTCCAATAATATAGATCTATGCCTAATAAGCAACATGATTTAAAAAGGCTATCTTCTGCCTGGCGATCGGCTCTGTAAAGGGGAGCATAAATCGATCGCATATATATGGTATGGTATGGACTGGCTCTGTAAAGGAGCAAAATCAGTCCATAATTTTCTCTTCAGTCTTGATTCTCCTGTTCTAAGATGGATCTTATGCCTCTTGTGGGGCTATCCTCTCTACCGCGTCTGACTCATACTAACATTCAATCTCGCGCTTATTTACAACGGCACTCATTCATACCACAGCTAAAGCTGGCGCTTTTGCTGCTATCTCAAACATTTCCTGGGTGCACGATTCGTTCTCGTCCTTAAGACGAGTCCTCGTCGTCACCCTCCGCACCCGAATCTATGGGACCGGCTACTGCCTCTAGGTTATGGTGAGGTATAAGCCTGACTCCCCGCTCCTCATTCGCACTTAGTTCGATTGCCCTATCTAAGAACGGTTTCTTCTTTCTTAGGACGCTTTCGACAAATAGTGCCATAGCGTCCCACTTTTCTTTGGCCGACAACATTTCACTGATAATGTTATCTGGCGTTAACGCTTCGAATATCCTCTCAACCTGGCGTCTTTCTTCGTTCCACTGATGGCAGACGAAAAACGTATGATACGCATCGTCGCGATCCGCGAAACAGAAGATGCAGCCCGGGCTCTGGGTCTTTCCCATTTTACTGAGATAAGCGCAGAAATACCCGTGGTTACTAAGGAACTGGGTGAGGTAATAGTTGACCTCCCCGTATCTTCTATCGACCCATGGAGCCAGCTCCTAATGAGCACGTGTGTCCATCGGCCTTTCACCATCTGATTCCATGTTTTTTGCCAGGTTTCCATGGTCACCTGTCTTTCTTCTTTCTGAACGATTGCAGTTCCATCTTCTGTTTTCTTCCGTTCGTAGGTTCGCTTGCGTTCCATCGCCTGTAATTCGATCGGGATGATTCCTGCGATGACTAGCACCGCGGGTCCCGAGACAGTGCGATAGGCGCTGGTGACTCTAAGAGCCCCTCTCCTTTGAACAGAAGATAGTACGCTTCGGTGCGTCTCTTTTCTCATTTGGTTAGCCCATATTTCAGAGCCGTACAATAAGATGGACGTCGTGACTGTCATTAAAAGTCGTCGTTTGCTTGATTTCGGGCCGCTGGTATTGGCCATGAGACGACTTAACTGCAACGTTTTCTTTATCGCTTTATTAGCGACGTGTTTTAGGTGCGTCAAAAAGTTAGTTTTGCATCTAGCTTTATGCCGAGATACGTCACCTCACTTCTTGTCTGCACCACGTTTGTGCCTACTGTCATGGGAAACTCGATGTTGATGTGTTTCCAAGTTAAGGGCACGATTTCTGTTTTGGCCATCGCTATTTCGAGACCATGCTTCACCATCCACTCGGAAATTCTTCTCATCGCCGTGTTTAGTATGTGCTGGGCAATGTTTTCGTTTTTCGCGGAGATGACTAAAGCGACATCATCAGCGTACGCAAACATTTTCACCCCATCCGGCATTGCAAGTCTGAGTAATGCATCGAACAGGATGTTCCAGAAGTCTGGGCCGAAGATCGAGCCCTGTGCCACGCCTGCGCTAAGGTCTTTTCACGCCAGCCTTCTTCTGTTTCATAGCGGAGGATACGGTTTCTCAGATAGTCTCGTATCACTCGCATAAGGTATTCTGGTACATTAAACTCTTTCAACGCAGCAAGGAGGTCAGGCCATTTTGCTGAGTTGAAAGCGTTTTTCGTATCCAGCATGACTAGAAACGCAATAAGACGGGAATGATGGTTCCCAGTCCATCCTTCTTTTGCTACCTTTACTACTTCTTCTACTGCATTTACGGTAGACCGCTTTTTCCTGAAGCCGTACTGGTTGTCAGCGAGATCGCCAGCCGCCTGTACAGCTCCTTGTAATCGCGGTTTAAGCAGCCTCTCGTATA
>JAFFSR010000402.1:2217500-2253937 GCA_017163975.1 Anastatus disparis | reverse complement strand
GCAGACAAGAAGTGAGGTGACGTATCTCGGCATAAAGCTAGATGCAAAACTAACTTTTTTGACGCACCTAAAACACGTCGCTAATAAAGCGATAAAGAAAACGTTGCAGTTAAGTCGTCTTATGGCCAATACCAGCGGCCCGAAATCAAGCAAACGACGACTTTTAATGACAGTCACGACGTCCATCTTATTGTACGGCTCTGAAATATGGGCTAACCAAATGAGAAAAGAGACGCACCGAAGCGTACTATCTTCTGTTCAAAGGAGAGGGGCTCTTAGAGTCACCAGCGCCTATCGCACTGTCTCGGGACCCGCGGTGCTAGTCATCGCAGGAATCATCCCGATCGAATTACAGGCGATGGAACGCAAGCGAACCTACGAACGGAAGAAAACAGAAGATGGAACTGCAATCGTTCAGAAAGAAGAAAGACAGGTGACCATGGAAACCTGGCAAAAAACATGGAATCAGATGGTGAAAGGCCGATGGACACACGTGCTCATTAGGGAGCTGGCTCCATGGGTCGATAGAAGATACGGGGAGGTCAACTATTACCTCACCCAGTTCCTTAGTAACCACGGGTATTTCTGCGCTTGTCTCAGTAAAATGGGAAAGACCCAGAGCCCGGGCTGCATCTTCTGTTTCGCGGATCGCGACGATGCGTATCATACGTTTTTCGTCTGCCATCAGTGGAACGAAGAAAGACGCCAGGTTGAGAGGATATTCGAAGCGTTAACGCCAGATAACATTATCAGTGAAATGTTGTCGGCCAAAGAAAAGTGGGACGCTATGGCACTATTTGTCGAAAGCGTCCTAAGAAAGAAGAAACCGTTCTTAGATAGGGCAATCGAACTAAGTGCGAATGAGGAGCGGGGAGTCAGGCTTATACCTCACCATAACCTAGAGGCAGTAGCCGGTCCCATAGATTCGGGTGCGGAGGGTGACGACGAGGACTCGTCTTAAGGACGAGAACGAATCGTGCACCCAGGAAATGTTTGAGATAGCAGCAAAAGCGCCAGCTTTAGCTGTCGTATGAATGAGTGCCGTTGTAAATAAGCGCGAGATTGAATGTTAGTATGAGTCAGACGCGGTAGAGAGGATAGCCCCATAAGAGGCATAAGATCCATCTTAGAACAGGAGAATCAAGACTGAAGAGAAAATTATGGACTGATTTTGCTCCTTTACAGAGCCAGTCCATACCATACCATATATATGCGATCGATTTATGCTCCCCTTTACAGAGCCGATCGCCAGGCAGAAGATAGCCTTTTGAATCATGTTGCTTATTAGGCATAGATCTATATTATTGGAAATCTGTATATTTACAGAAGAAGTCAGAAGGAAAAGGTCCAAAAGACTTAGAACGCGGTGCCACCCTGAAGTAATGTGATAAACAGTTTCCGGGTGGAACAAACGCCGTGAGTGATGATTGGAGAATCTCTTGCACGTCCAGTGACTGCATTTTTTTGCTATCATTAGACAGGCATGAGGATCGCGTAATTTTAGAGGTTTGCTAGTTTATCTAGAACCCCTCTCAACCGTCTGTACTCTGTTCCCGGATATATCCGAGCCCAGCGAACTGACGGCGGTCTGACAGCAGATTTTATTCGTTCAACCAATGGAAAAAAAAAAAAAAAAAAAAAAAAATTATTATTATTATTATTATTATTATTATTATTATTATTATTATTATTATTATTATTATTATTATTATTATTATTATTATTATTATTATTATTATTATTATTATTATTATTATTATTATTATTATTATTATTATTATTATTATTATTGTTATTGTTATTATTATTATTATTATTGTTATTATTATTGTTATTATTATTATTATTGTTATTGTTATTATTATTATTATTATTATTATTATTATTATTATTATTATTATTATTATTGTTATTATTATTATTATTGTTATTATTATTATTATTATTATTGTTATTATTATTATTATTATTATTATTATTATTATTATTATTATTATTATTATTATTATTGTTATTATTATTATTTTGTTATTGTTATTGTTATTGTTATTATTATTATTATTGTTATTGTTATTGTTATTATTATTGTTATTGTTATTGTTTTTATTATTATTATTATTATTATTATTATTATTATTATTATTATTATTATTATTATTATTATTATTATTATTATTATTATTATTATTATTATTATTATTATTATTATTATTATTATTATTATTATCCAGTCAGATGGAACGTTGCCAAGCTGGACTCTGAGAAACTTGTCCAAGTACTGCAGCAAGGATCAGACTATCTACCGGACGCGACAACTGCCACCGGAAACGCCGACGCTGCAGAGGTTCTCGTAAAAGAGACGATGAGTCTCATTCACAGAGCCTGTGATGCATCTATGCCGCGCAAGGGATCGCGACATCATAAGCGTCCAGCGTATTGGTGGAATGACGAAATCGCTAGAACGAGGTCAGAAGCTCTTAGTCTCAGAAGATCATCACAGAGAGCAAGAAAGAAGAACTCACCAGCAGCAGATCTTTTGTCTGCGCAATACAGAGACGTGCATAAAAAAGCTTCGTAAGAAGATCAATCGAAGCAAAGCACAATGCTGGAAAGACCTGAGCGAAGACGTCAACAGAGAGGTGTGGGGCTTGGCCTACAAGATCGTGACCAAGAAGCTTAACGCCGCCCCCACGTTGCCATTCGAAGAAGAGACCATGGCGAACATCGTAAACCACTTGTTCCCTACGCATCCACCACTCGAAGAACAGGAGAATACAGGAGAACCAGAAGAGATCCCGCTCTTTACAAGCGGAGAGCTACAGATAGCTGCAAGAACGATGAAGAACAATAAGGCACCTGGGCCTGACGGAATACCATCCGAGGTCCTTAAATGCATAGCGGTGAAAGCGCCATCTCTCTTGTTGAACATGTACAACGCGTGCCTCCAGACGGGTGTGTTTAGCACTCCCTGGAAGATTGCGCGTCTTGTGCTGATCAACAAAGGAAAGGGAGGTGATCCCCGGCATCCATCGTCCCACAGGCCACTCTGCATGTTGGACGAAGCAGGGAAGCTATACGAGAGGCTGCTTAAACCGCGATTACAAGGAGCTGTACAGGCGGCTGGCGATCTCGCTGACAACCAGTACGGCTTCAGGAAAAAGCGGTCTACCGTAAATGCAGTAGAAGAAGTAGTAAAGGTAGCAAAAGAAGGATGGACTGGGAACCATCATTCCCGTCTTATTGCGTTTCTAGTCATGCTGGATACGAAAAACGCTTTCAACTCAGCAAAATGGCCTGACCTCCTTGCTGCGTTGAAAGAGTTTAATGTACCAGAATACCTTATGCGAGTGATACGAGACTATCTGAGAAACCGTATCCTCCGCTATGAAACAGAAGAAGGCTGGCGTGAAAAAGACCTTAGCGCAGGCGTGGCACAGGGCTCGATCTTCGGCCCAGACTTCTGGAACATCCTGTTCGATGCATTACTCAGACTTGCAATGCCGGATGGGGTGAAAATGTTTGCGTACGCTGATGATGTCGCTTTAGTCATCTCCGCGAAAAACGAAAACATTGCCCAGCACATACTAAACACGGCGATGAGAAGAATTTCCGAGTGGATGGTGAAGCATGGTCTCGAAATAGCGATGGCCAAAACAGAAATCGTGCCCTTAACTTGGAAACACATCAACATCGAGTTTCCCATGACAGTAGGCACAAACGTGGTGCAGACAAGAAGTGAGGTGACGTATCTCGGCATAAAGCTAGATGCAAAACTAACTTTTTTGACGCACCTAAAACACGTCGCTAATAAAGCGATAAAGAAAACGTTGCAGTTAAGTCGTCTTATGGCCAATACCAGCGGCCCGAAATCAAGCAAACGACGACTTTTAATGACAGTCACGACGTCCATCTTATTGTACGGCTCTGAAATATGGGCTAACCAAATGAGAAAAGAGACGCACCGAAGCGTACTATCTTCTGTTCAAAGGAGAGGGGCTCTTAGAGTCACCAGCGCCTATCGCACTGTCTCGGGACCCGCGGTGCTAGTCATCGCAGGAATCATCCCGATCGAATTACAGGCGATGGAACGCAAGCGAACCTACGAACGGAAGAAAACAGAAGATGGAACTGCAATCGTTCAGAAAGAAGAAAGACAGGTGACCATGGAAACCTGGCAAAAAACATGGAATCAGATGGTGAAAGGCCGATGGACACACGTGCTCATTAGGGAGCTGGCTCCATGGGTCGATAGAAGATACGGGGAGGTCAACTATTACCTCACCCAGTTCCTTAGTAACCACGGGTATTTCTGCGCTTATCTCAGTAAAATGGGAAAGACCCAGAGCCCGGGCTGCATCTTCTGTTTCGCGGATCGCGACGATGCGTATCATACGTTTTTCGTCTGCCATCAGTGGAACGAAGAAAGACGCCAGGTTGAGAGGATATTCGAAGCGTTAACGCCAGATAACATTATCAGTGAAATGTTGTCGGCCAAAGAAAAGTGGGACGCTATGGCACTATTTGTCGAAAGCGTCCTAAGAAAGAAGAAACCGTTCTTAGATAGGGCAATCGAACTAAGTGCGAATGAGGAGCGGGGAGTCAGGCTTATACCTCACCATAACCTAGAGGCAGTAGCCGGTCCCATAGATTCGGGTGCGGAGGGTGACGACGAGGACTCGTCTTAAGGACGAGAACGAATCGTGCACCCAGGAAATGTTTGAGATAGCAGCAAAAGCGCCAGCTTTAGCTGTGGTATGAATGAGTGTCGTTGTAAATAAGCGCGAGATTGAATGTTAGTATGAGTCAGACGCGGTAGAGAGGATAGCCCCACAAGAGGCATAAGATCCATCTTAGAACAGGAGAATCAAGACTGAAGAGAAAATTATGGACTGATTTTGCTCCTTTACAGAGCCAGTCCATACCATACCATATATATGCGATCGATTTATGCTCCCCTTTACAGAGCCGATCGCCAGGCAGAAGATAGCCTTTTAAATCATGTTGCTTATTAGGCATAGATCTATATTATTGGAAATCTGTATATTTACAGAAGAAGTCAGAAGGAAAAGGTCCAAAAGACTTAGAACGCGGTGCCACCCTGAAGTAATGTGATAAACAGTTTCCGGGGTGGAACAAACGCCGTGAGTGATGATTGGAGAATCTCTTGCACGTCCAGTGACTGCATTTTTTTGCTATCATTAGACAGGCATGAGGATCGCGTAATTTTAGAGGTTTGCTAGTTTATCTAGAACCCCTCTCAACCGTCTGTACTCTGTTCCCGGATATATCCGAGCCCAGCGAACTGACGGCAGTCTGACAGCAGATTTTATTCGTTCAACCAATGGAAAAAAAAAAAAAAAATAATTATTATTATTATTATTATTATTATTATTATTATTATTATTATTATTATTATTATTATTATTATTATTATTATTATTATTATTATTATTATTATTATTATTATTATTATTATTATTATTATTATTATTATTATTATTATTATTATTATTATTATTATTATTATTATTATTATTATTATTATTATTATTATTATTATTATTATTATTATTATTATTATTATTATTATTATTATTATTATTATTATTATTATTATTATTATTATTATTATTATTATTATTATTATTATTATTATTATTATTATTATTATTATTATTATTATTATTATTATTATTATTATTATTATTATTATTATTATTATTATTATTATTATTATTATTATTATTATTATTATTATTATTATTATTATTATTATTATTATTATTATTATTATTATTATTATTATTATTATTATTATTATTATTATTATTATTATTATTATTATCCTCCGCATGTTGCTGACCTTGTAAGTGTCCACCTACGATGTGGTGGCGGGGCGGAGGCTTAAGCACGGTCCACATATCGCTAGTCATCCTTAGTGATGACTAAGGATATCTGGATGATCGCGTAGGCACTTCCGCTTCACGGAACTGCCAACCCATTAAAATTTTGTGTTCGTATTTACGTGTACTAAGAAGCAACACAGTATGAATGGATGTATGAATGAGCTGTGGCTGCCAACCAATGGATATTCCCGTCAGACTACTGGAGTTGTTCGTTAGTGGTGACTTGCTGACCTCTGTTTAGTAATAAGAGTAAAAGTTAGTCCCCTCTCCGGCGAAAGTCGTGACGGGCAAAGGTCTCGTGAAACCACATGTCGGCTAGGAGCTTCTACGTACTTCTACTAACGTAACCGGAGCCCATGAAGGGGTTGAAGTTGGTCTGTACAGGCGCAGGTGCGAAGGATTATCTGGTCAGTATTTCCTTATACCGAGTCCGCGCAGGAGAACTGCGGAACGTCTAGCCTGAAGTTTAGGGCCAGGCGCAGCACGGTACTGACGTCGCCCACTCAATACGGATGACGTAAAACCTTTAGCATCAACATGGCGCGGGCCTAACCCGTAAACATCTCTTATTTAGAATCACTCGGTGTCGCTAGGGTTGACCACCCGAAAACCGCTTCTCGGCTGCGGCATCTTTAATTAGGGCACCTCACAGGCGGGGATAGTGGCTCCACTGCGCCTGGAGCTCCCATGATGGGCGAACCGTCTTAAGCCAAGTATACGTTTTATTATGTTTAATTCTTCAACAACACAAACCAAAAACCAACCAGAAGCGGCTAGCAATAGCTCAAAAAATAACGAAGGCCAGTTTTCGCAGGCTGATCCCCAAAAGAAGTCAGGGGTAGAGATCGCCTGCTCTAACAATGGAAGAAAGATCTCAGAGGATGAATGAGATCTTTGCGCTCTTCAGAGAAGCTCTTAGGTCGATGCCTAACATTCATAAAGATGTTAAGAATAATCTACCAGAGCTTATCGATCATGTGGATGCCCTTAAGACGGAGCATCTCCTCTTGCTTCAGGCGAGAACGGTCACTGAACAGATGGAGGTGACCGAGACGCTCGAAGCAAGCTCCTCAGCCAAGCGGACTTTAGAGGATGCCTCGCTCGATTCTGGCAGCAATGCTGAATCGCAAGCACTTTAAAAAAGAACCGCCCTGAGAGTCTGGATGATCCGTTTGAGGTCGTCCAAAATAGAAAGAAGAAGACGGCTACAAAAAATCTAGTTCAGAACGCAACGCAGCAGCAGCAACAACAACAACAGCAGCAGCAGCAGCGCCACACGCGCGAAACAACAACAGCAGCACCAGCGACAACAACAGCAAAAACGCAGCAGCAGCCGCAGCAGCCCAAGAACAACAGCAACAGTCCACCAGCGGCCAGAACATCGGCCATCGAGACACAGCAGCCTGCCCAGCAGCTGTTGAAAAAAGAAGAAGAAAAGGAGGAGGAAGACAAAAAAGAGGTCTGCCGCCGTCCTCATAAAACCAGAAGAGGGAAAAACCTACAGCGACGTCCTGCAGAGCATCAGGCAGGATTTAATCGCTGAGAGTCCAACGACCAACATCAGAGGGATAAGGAAAACCAGGGCCGGAGATGTCACTGATCGAGTTGGGCTCAACTAAGGGTTTAGAGACCTTTAGTGCTTTCCTTAAGAGGACGGTGGGCGAAACGGGCAACGTCAAGGAGATGTGCCCCAAAGAAACGGTCGAGATCAGAGACATCGACTGTCTAGCTTCAGCAGAAGAAGTAGAGGCCGCTGTAAAAGCTGCTTTAACCGAAGGCCAACAGGAAGTAGGGGAGTTTAGCGTCTCACTGACCAACCCCAACAGCAGAGAGCTCCGCTTGGCCATTGTAGAGATGGAACAAGACCAAGCGGCGTTCCTGCTCTCTAGAACTAGGATAAAGATCGGTTACACCAGCTGCCGAATCAGAAGTTGGCAAAGGGTTCAGCGCTGTTTTAGGTGCCTGAACTACGGTCACCAGGCGCGTGACTGCCGAGGACCAGACCGTAGCAAGATGTGCTACAAATGTGGCAAAGACGGCCATAAGGGATCGGCCTGCAAGGCTACTGATACTCAGTGCATACTATGTACTGAGCGCGAAGTAGACCCAGCAGAGCGGAAACACATCCCTGGGTCAGGTCAGTGCAGAGTCTTTCGCGAGACACTGAACCGATTTAAACAAAAACGTTAATGATGGGCCGCATAACGGTCCTTCAAGCCAACTTACATAGAAGTGACGTAGCTAACAGCCTTTTGACTCAAATCAAATTTGAGACAAATGCCGATGTGCTACTGATAAGCGAGCAGTACACAAACTGGACCGTTAAGACCTGGTTTAGAGACAAGCTTGGCACTGCTGCGATTTACGTAGACCCAAAGACCATCAGAGAAGACGCAAATGGAGCTGAAGAAGGCTTCGTATGGGTTAAAAGCAGAAACGTTACATACGTGAGCTGTTATTTTACACCAAACTCAACAGCAGACACGTTTAGGCGCCGTCTGGATCTGCTGGAAGACTCTGTCCGAAGAATGGAAGGTGACGTCGTCGTCGCAGGAGACTTTAACGCGAAAGCGTTAGAGTGGGGAATGCCACTGCAGGACAGCAGAGGAGGATACATCATGGAGATGGCAGACAGACTCGGCCTAACAGTGCTAAACACCGGAAGCACTCCAACATTCAGACGAGGAGCTAGCGGTACGATTCCTGACGTATCCTTCGCATCAGAAAATCTTTCACGTAAAGTGTCAGATTGGAAGGTGCTGGAGACATACAATGGAAGTGACCACCAGTACATCACATTTCAAATCCATGATGGATCCCAATCATCGAGGCGAAATGTCGCTAGACCAGTCAGATGGAACGTTGCCAAGCTGGACTCTGAGAAACTTGTCCAAGTACTGCAGCAAGGATCAGACTATCTACCGGACGCGACAACTGCCACCGGAAACGCCGACGCTGCAGAGGTTCTCGTAAAAGAGACGATGAGTCTCATTCACAGAGCCTGTGATGCATCTATGCCGCGCAAGGGATCGCGACATCATAAGCGTCCAGCGTATTGGTGGAATGACGAAATCGCTAGAACGAGGTCAGAAGCTCTTAGTCTCAGAAGATCATCACAGAGAGCAAGAAAGAAGAACTCACCAGCAGCAGATCTTTTGTCTGCGCAATACAGAGACGTGCATAAAAAGCTTCGTAAGAAGATCAATCGAAGCAAAGCACAATGCTGGAAAGACCTGAGCGAAGACGTCAACAGAGAGGTGTGGGGCTTGGCCTACAAGATCGTGACCAAGAAGCTTAACGCCGCCCCCACGTTGCCATTCGAAGAAGAGACCATGGCGAACATCGTAAACCACTTGTTCCCTACGCATCCACCACTCGAAGAACAGGAGAATACAGGAGAACCAGAAGAGATCCCGCTCTTTACAAGCGGAGAGCTACAGATAGCTGCAAGAATGATGAAGAACAATAAGGCACCTGGGCCTGACGGAATACCATCCGAGGTCCTTAAATGCATAGCGGTGAAAGCGCCATCTCTCTTGTTGAACATGTACAACGCGTGCCTCCAGACAGGTGTGTTTAGCACTCCCTGGAAGATTGCGCGTCTTGTGCTGATCAACAAAGGAAAGGGAGGTGATCCCCGGCATCCATCGTCCCACAGGCCACTCTGCATGTTGGACGAAGCAGGAAGCTATACGAGAGGCTGCTTAAACCGCGATTACAAGGAGCTGTACAGGCGGCTGGCGATCTCGCTGACAACCAGTACGGCTTCAGGAAAAAGCGGTCTACCGTAAATGCAGTAGAAGAAGTAGTAAAGGTAGCAAAGAAGGATGGACTGGGAACCATCATTCCCGTCTTATTGCGTTTCTAGTCATGCTGGATACGAAAAACGCTTTCAACTCAGCAAAATGGCCTGACCTCCTTGCTGCGTTGAAAGAGTTTAATGTACCAGAATACCTTATGCGAGTGATACGAGACTATCTGAGAAACCGTATCCTCCGCTATGAAACAGAAGAAGGCTGGCGTGAAAAAGACCTTAGCGCAGGCGTGGCACAGGGCTCGATCTTCGGCCCAGACTTCTGGAACATCCTGTTCGATGCATTACTCAGACTTGCAATGCCGGATGGGGTGAAAATGTTTGCGTACGCTGATGATGTCGCTTTAGTCATCTCCGCGAAAAACGAAAACATTGCCCAGCACATACTAAACACGGCGATGAGAAGAATTTCCGAGTGGATGGTGAAGCATGGTCTCGAAATAGCGATGGCCAAAACAGAAATCGTGCCCTTAACTTGGAAACACATCAACATCGAGTTTCCCATGACAGTAGGCACAAACGTGGTGCAGACAAGAAGTGAGGTGACGTATCTCGGCATAAAGCTAGATGCAAAACTAACTTTTTTGACGCACCTAAAACACGTCGCTAATAAAGCGATAAAGAAAACGTTGCAGTTAAGTCGTCTTATGGCCAATACCAGCGGCCCGAAATCAAGCAAACGACGACTTTTAATGACAGTCACGACGTCCATCTTATTGTACGGCTCTGAAATATGGGCTAACCAAATGAGAAAAGAGACGCACCGAAGCGTACTATCTTCTGTTCAAAGGAGAGGGGCTCTTAGAGTCACCAGCGCCTATCGCACTGTCTCGGGACCCGCGGTGCTAGTCATCGCAGGAATCATCCCGATCGAATTACAGGCGATGGAACGCAAGCGAACCTACGAACGGAAGAAAACAGAAGATGGAACTGCAATCGTTCAGAAAGAAGAAAGACAGGTGACCATGGAAACCTGGCAAAAAACATGGAATCAGATGGTGAAAGGCCGATGGACACACGTGCTCATTAGGGAGCTGGCTCCATGGGTCGATAGAAGATACGGGGAGGTCAACTATTACCTCACCCAGTTCCTTAGTAACCACGGGTATTTCTGCGCTTATCTCAGTAAAATGGGAAAGACCCAGAGCCCGGGCTGCATCTTCTGTTTCGCGGATCGCGACGATGCGTATCATACGTTTTTCGTCTGCCATCAGTGGAACGAAGAAAGACGCCAGGTTGAGAGGATATTCGAAGCGTTAACGCCAGATAACATTATCAGTGAAATGTTGTCGGCCAAAGAAAAGTGGGACGCTATGGCACTATTTGTCGAAAGCGTCCTAAGAAAGAAGAAACCGTTCTTAGATAGGGCAATCGAACTAAGTGCGAATGAGGAGCGGGGAGTCAGGCTTATACCTCACCATAACCTAGAGGCAGTAGCCGGTCCCATAGATTCGGGTGCGGAGGGTGACGACGAGGACTCGTCTTAAGGACGAGAACGAATCGTGCACCCAGGAAATGTTTGAGATAGCAGCAAAAGCGCCAGCTTTAGCTGTGGTATGAATGAGTGTCGTTGTAAATAAGCGCGAGATTGAATGTTAGTATGAGTCAGACGCGGTAGAGAGGATAGCCCCACAAGAGGCATAAGATCCATCTTAGAACAGGAGAATCAAGACTGAAGAGAAAATTA
This sequence comes from Anastatus disparis, assembly GCA_017163975.1. NCBI lineage: Eukaryota > Metazoa > Arthropoda > Insecta > Hymenoptera > Eupelmidae > Anastatus > Anastatus disparis. Next base: position 2,242,530 of record JAFFSR010000402.1, on the reverse strand, counting down.
TGGACTGATTTTGCTCCTTTACAGAGCCAGTCCATACCATACCATATATATGCGATCGATTTATGCTCCCCTTTACAGAGCCGATCGCCAGGCAGAAAGATAGCCTTTTAAATCATGTTGCTTATTAGGCATAGATCTATATTATTGGAAATCTGTATATTTACAGAAGAAGTCAGAAGGAAAAGGTCCAAAAGACTTAGAACGCGGTGCCACCCTGAAGTAATGTGATAAACAGTTTCCGGGGTGGAACAAACGCCGTGAGTGATGATTGGAGAATCTCTTGCACGTCCAGTGACTGCATTTTTTTGCTATCATTAGACAGGCATGAGGATCGCGTAATTTTAGAGGTTTGCTAGTTTATCTAGAACCCCTCTCAACCGTCTGTACTCTGTTCCCGGATATATCCGAGCCCAGCGAACTGACGGCGGTCTGACAGCAGATTTTATTCGTTCAACCAATGGAAAAAAAAAAAAAAAAAAAAAAAAAAAAAAAAAATTATTATTATTATTATTATTATTATTATTATTATTATTATTATTATTATTATTATTATTATTATTATTATTATTATTATTATTATTATTATTATTATTATTATTATTATTATTATTATTATTATTATTATTATTATTATTATTATTATTATTATTATTATTATTATTATTATTATTATTATTATTATTATTATTATTATTATTATTATTATTATTATTATTATTATTATTATTATTATTATTATTATTATTATTATTATTATTATTATTATTATTATTATTATTATTATTATTATTATTATTATTATATTATTATTATTATTATTATTATTATTATTATTATTATTATTATTATTTATTATTATTATTATTATTATTATTATTATTATTATTATTATTATTATTATTATTATTATTATTATTATTATTATTATTATTATTATTATTATTATTATTATTATTATTATTATTATTATTATTATTATTATTATTATTATTATTATTATTATTATTATTATTATTATTATTATTATTATTATTATTATTATTATTATTATTATTATTATTATTATTATTATTATTATTATTATTATTATTATTATTATTATTATTATTATTATTATTATTATTATTATTATTATTATTATTATTATTATTATTATTATTATTATTATTATTATTATTATTATTATTATTATTATTATTATTATTATTATTATTATTATTATTATTATTATTATTATTATTATTATTATTATTATTATTATTATTATTATTATTATTATTATTATTATTATTATTATTATTATTATTATTATTATTATTATTATTATTATTATTATTATTATTATTTATTATTATTATTATTATTATTATTATTATTATTATTATTATTATTATTATTATTATTATTATTATTATTATTATTATTATTATTATTATTATTATTATTATTATTATTATTATTATTATTATTATTATTATTATTATTATTATTATTATTATTATTATTATTATTATTATTATTATTATTATTATTATTATTATTATTATTATTATTATTATTATTATTATTATTATTATTATTATTATTATTATTATTATTATTATTATTATTATTATTATTATTATTATTATTATTATTATTATTATTATTATTATTATTATTATTATTATTATTATTATTATTATTATTATTATTATTATTATTATTATTATTATTATTATTATTATTATTATTATTATTATTATTATTATTATTATTATTATTATTATTATTATTATTGAGTCGGCTTGAGGAGGCCCCTTAAGCAAGTGTTGTCTTCCAGGTTCCGGGCATTGCCCAACCGCTCCTGGGCGTCATCGTCGCATCAATGCTCTCTGCAGCAATGCTATAACGAAGACGGCAAATAGGAAGTAATGACCCGAGGAGAAATAACCTCGCAAAAAAACCAGGGACTATCTGACCCGGATGGTAGAAAACCTGTAAGGGTCCCGCTTTGGGATACAAGATAGGGGTGGTTCCCCGAATAATAAACCACAACTTAATGGAAGATGTCGGATTCAAATACAGAATTACCCCAGGTGAGCACCCCTTCACAGGGAAATCTCACCTCCACTTCCGATCGGGTGAAAGCCCCGGTGGGTGGAGCTGGCCTCAAGGATTCTGGGGAGGTCGAATTCACGTTAACCATAGTGTCGCAGGGCTGGGAGACCAGGCTTCAGCGGCAATTACTACTACTGGAACGCTAGAGGAGACAACCTCGGATAAAAAACATGGAATGGTTACTTTGCAAGTGCCGAGGGAACGAAGCGGTAGTCAAAGCAGTATTGCTAGCGTTGGAAGTGCTAAAAGTGCTTTCAGCGATGCGTCAGGCTTTGAACAGAACGGTGTGCGGACGGATATAGATGATCTTTTGGAAATAATGAGGAACCATGATCTTTTGATAGAGGAAATGAAGAAAGAAGTTCAAGCTATGCAGGAAGCTCTGAAAAAGAATACGAATCTCAAGATTCAAAGTGCAGTGGAAAGATTACAGGTTCACCTGAAGCATGCCGTTGGCCAACAAGAACAGGTTAAGAGTAAAGCAAATTGTATCAAGGATGGAATAGATCAAATTTATGAGCAGCATACGCAGAGAAAAATAGGGCGAAGACGAATGCACGCTGAGGTTCTTAGAGACACTGTGCTTGCCTGCACTGGTTTCAAAAGGGACCGAGGCAGCGCTAGTAATAGCCCGGAGGATGTGCGGCAAAGCAAGAAAAAGAAGGAGAAAACGATGCCTGGTACTACGAAAATCCAGTCTCTTTCAGAGACTGCGACAGCTAGTCAACAGCGCCATCAGGAAGGAAAGAAAGGCACCCGGAAGATAGAAGCGGTGGTTGTGAGGATCTCACAGGGGTCTACATACGCAGACGTTCTTGGGAAGCTTCGCGAGGAAGTCAAGCCACAGGAGAGTAGTACTGAGGTCTTGAGCGTTCGACCAACGACCAAAGGAAACCTTATAATCCAGATCTCGAAAGAGTCGGATAGAAAGGCCTTCACTGACAACGTTAAGGTTGCAGTGGAGGGTATGGGAACTATAAGTACGGTGGAGCGGAAAAGAACGATTGAGATTCGCGATCTTGATCAGATGACTACGGAGGCTGAAGTACAGGAAGCACTGAGTAGAGTCCTAAGCTCCGAGCAAAGATCTCGGAAGGTTATAATCCTTGGACCAAGTAAATTTGGATCTAAGATGGCAGTAGTCGTCCTTGATGAGACTGAGGCAAGAGACCTTTTAAATAAGGAGCGAATTCAAATTGGGTTTGTTAACTGCAGGATACAGATAAGAACCATGGTAATAAGATGCCATCAATGCTTGGGCTTTGGCCACAGGAAAGACCAGTGCGAGGGTCCCAACAGGTCCGCGCACTGCTATAAGTGCGGAGAGGCAGGACATACAAGGGCAACATGTCCTAATAATGCCTGCTGCTTCTTATGCCGACAGGAAGGGTGTGATGGCAAAGCTGTCAATCATGTGGCTGGTAGCGGGGTCTGCAAGGTCTTTAGGCAAGTCCTGGAGGCCGAGAAGAGGAAAAAACGAGAGACTTCCAATAAGCCTCGGAAGAAAGTTACCGCATTGGAAACTAGAGGAGGATAAGTACCAGGTACAGTAAGGAAGGCGCTGCGGCGTATTGGTGACCCCACCCCGAAGTAATGCCGAGAAGGCCTAAGTGCCGGGGTGGAATAAAGGTCACGAGGTGGATGTTACTGGCCTTTTGCCCGCGTGACGATTGCATCTTCTTGCAATCGTACCGCGGTCAGAAGGACAGGGGGTTAGACGGTCCCCTGGGACTCTGATGCCCTGGATGTGGAATGGAAAGTCCATTCCACAGTCAAGGCTGACGTGCACTCAGGAACCCGTCACACCGGTGGCAGGATCCCCTCCTGCACGGCGATAACGCATTGCGGAATCGCACGGCGGGCGTGGATCCTGTCGCTGAAGGTCTGGTTTAGGCAGATTTCCCGTTTTTTTACCACCATAAAAAAAAAAAAAAAAAAAAAAATTATTATTATTATTATTATTATTATTATTATTATTATTATTATTATTATTATTATTATTATTATTATTATTATTATTATTATTATTATTATTATTATTATTATTATTATTATTATTATTATTATTATTATTATTATTATTATTATTATTATTATTATTATTATTATTATTATTATTATTATTATTATTATTATTATTATTATTATTATTATTATTATTATTATTATTATTATTATTATTATTATTATTATTATTATTATTATTATTATTATTATTATTATTATTATTATTATTATTATTATTATTATTATTATTATTATTATTATTATTATTATTATTATTATTATTATTATTATTATTATTATTATTATTATTATTATTATTATTATTATTATTATTATTATTATTATTATTATTATTATTATTATTATTATTATTATTATTATTATTATTATTATTATTATTATTATTATTATTATTATTATTATTATTATTATTATTATTATTATTATTATTATTATTATTATTATTATTATTATTATTATTATTATTATTATTATTATTATTATTATTATTATTATTATTATTATTATTATTATTATTATTATTATTATTATTATTATTATTATTATTATTATTATTATTATTATTATTATTATTATTATTATTATTATTATTATTATTATTATTATTATTATTATTATTATTATTATTATTATTATTATTATTATTATTATTATTATTATTATTATTATTATTATTATTATTATTATTATTATTATTATTATTATTATTATTATTATTATTATTATTATTATTATTATTATTATTATTATTATTATTATTATTATTATTATTATTATTATTATTATTATTATTATTATTATTATTATTATTATTATTATTATTATTATTATTATTATTATTATTATTATTATTATTATTATTATTATTATTATTATTATTATTATTATTATTATTATTATTATTATTATTATTATTATTATTATTATTATTATTATTATTATTATTATTATTATTATTATTATTATTATTATTATTATTATTATTATTATTATTATTATTATTATTATTATTATTATTATTATTATTATTATTATTATTATTATTATTATTATTATTATTATTATTATTATTATTATTATTATTATTATTATTATTATTATTATTATTATTATTATTATTATTATTATTATTATTATTATTATTATTATTATTATTATTATTATTATTATTATTATTATTATTATTATTATTATTATTATTATTATTATTATTATTATTATTATTATTATTATTATTATTATTATTATTATTATTATTATTATTATTATTATTATTATTATTATTATTATTATTATTATTATTATTATTATTATTATTATTATTATTATTATTATTATTATTATTATTATTATTATTATTATTATTATTATTATTATTATTATTATTATTATTATTATTATTATTATTATTATTATTATTATTATTATTATTATTATTATTATTATTATTATTATTATTATTATTATTATTATTATTATTATTATTATTATTATTATTATTATTATTATTATTATTATTATTATTATTATTATTATTATTATTATTATTATTATTATTATTATTATTATTATTATTATTATTATTATTATTATTATTATTATTATTATTATTATTATTATTATTATTATTATTATTATTATTATTATTATTATTATTATTATTATTATTATTATTATTATTATTATTATTATTATTATTATTATTATTATTATTATTATTATTATTATTATTATTATTATTATTATTATTATTATTATTATTATTATTATTATTATTATTATTATTATTATTATTATTATTATTATTATTATTATTATTATTATTATTATTATTATTATTATTATTATTATTATTATTATTATTATTATTATTATTATTATTATTATTATTATTATTATTATTATTATTATTATTATTATTATTATTATTATTATTATTATTATTATTATTATTATTATTATTATTATTATTATTATTATTATTATTATTATTATTATTATTATTATTATTATTATTATTATTATTATTATTATTATTATTATTATTATTATTATTATTATTATTATTATTATTATTATTATTATTATTATTATTATTATTATTATTATTATTATTATTATTATTATTATTATTATTATTATTATTATTATTATTATTATTATTATTATTATTATTATTATTATTATTATTATTATTATTATTATTATTATTATTATTATTATTATTATTATTATTATTATTATTATTATTATTATTATTATTATTATTATTATTATTATTATTATTATTATTATTATTATTATTATTATTATTATTATTATTATTATTATTATTATTATTATTATTATTATTATTATTATTATTATTATTATTATTATTATTATTATTATTATTATTATTATTATTATTATTATTATTATTATTATTATTATTTTATTATTATTATTATTATTATTATTATTATTATTATTATTATTATTATTATTATTATTATTATTATTATTATTATTATTATTATTATTATTATTATTATTATTTTATTATTATTATTATTATTATTATTATTATTATTATTATTATTATTATTATTATTATTATTATTATTATTATTATTATTATTATTATTATTATTATTATTATTATTATTATTATTATTATTATTATTATTATTATTATTATTATTATTATTATTATTATTATTATTATTATTATTATTATTATTATTATTATTATTATTATTATTATTATTATTATTATTATTATTATTATTATTATTATTATTATTATTATTATTATTATTATTATTATTATTATTATTATTATTATTATTATTATTATTATTATTATTATTATTATTATTATTATTATTATTATTATTATTATTATTATTATTATTATTATTATTATTATTATTATTATTATTATTATTATTATTATTATTATTATTATTATTATTATTATTATTATTATTATTATTATTATTATTATTATTATTATTATTATTATTATTATTATTATTATTATTATTATTATTATTATTATTATTATTATTATTATTATTATTATTATTATTATTATTATTATTAATTATTATTATTATTATTATTATTAATTATTATTATTATTATTATTATTATTATTATTATTATTATTATTATTATTATTATTATTATTATTATTATTATTATTATTATTATTATTATTATTATTATTATTATTATTATTATTATTATTATTATATAAAGTATAAAATTTTTTTGAGTGCAGGATTTCACTTAAGTTATACCGATAGTATTCTATAGTTTTACTGCAGTATGTAACTATATATTTGTTCATAATTATTTCCGGAGATTCATGTATAAATAAGGTTGACTAACCATTTAGCATTTGTTTTTTTACAGTCTCTTAACCTTTGATATTTTATAGAAGCAGTTTAATATAAATTTACATAACTTTTTCTTGTTAATCTAAATTCATTATAATAATTTAATTTTCTTCAGCTCATGAATAGAGAAGTCATCGAGAATGTTGACAAGAATGAGAAAAAATAAAAATGAAAACAAATCAATAAAATTTTGTTGTGATTATTCTTCGACCCCATTAAAAGTATTGCAAGCCAGGGGATGGACTCAGGTAATATACTATAAAATAAGTAATATAAGAACAACTTAAAACATTAAAACATATCAAACATGAACAACAGAAATTTTTCAGTAATAATGTAGATTTTATTGTTTGAATTTACAAAAATCATGTATTTTTTATGGCTATTATTAAACAGATACTGATCGTTAAAATAATTTAAAAACGTTAAATTTGATAGAAAAGTTCGTTAAATGAATTATAAAACTATAGAACATACTAAACTTTATATAAACAAATAAAAAAACATTAATTCGTCCAGACATAAAAAGGCTGTCGTAAATCGTTATCAAATTATGAAAATTTGAAGACGGGTAATACAATATAAGATTTCACGAGGATCGGAAATTGGTAACCTAAAATTTGAAATACACTATTATTTTTATCTATTTCAATAGAAACCAGAGGGCACGGAGGAGAGGGAAAAAAAATACAATAAAAATTATGTTTTGAGTTATTTCGAATATAATTAAATGTCATAATATGATAAAATATAATAAAACAATCGCGAATGTACCCTGGTAGAAATCTTCTCCGGTTTCGAACCAGAATTAACTGATGTATCCTAGTCAAAAATAATATTTTGACAATAACTTTACAACAATAAATAATAACATGTTACGGCTTACATATTTATATCAAGCTGTCTATTATGATGATAATAATCATGTTTTAATAATTAATACACCGTAAAAGAGTACATATCAGCTAATTTCGCCCCCATTTGATTAACACGTTGCCGATAAAATATCGTTAATTTTCTACTAGGGTAATTACAAAGAGAAACAAAACAAACATATATTATAAATCGATATAAAAAATTATTTGTTAAGAACATCTGTTGTAAGTTTAACATTTATCTTTTTTTATTCTAAATTTAATTATTTATTTGGTCGAATTGATGAATAATATTAATAAGAAATCCTCTTTTTCATTTGCAATAGATTCATAATCCAAAAGACATGCAATGGGATTTATGGTGGTGTGACACAAGCGATTTAAGACTTGCCTTAGATGGTACGAAGAAACTATTATCCAATCAGAGAGTATCTCACTTTCGAAATCATTGCGAACTCACTCGTAAAAATTACCTTTACCGAAATCTTAAGCGTTATAAAAAAATGTTATTGAAAGCAGGGAAATTAAGAGAAGCTGAATTATGCGATGCTATGCCAATGTCATTTGAATTACCAAATGAGTATAGGATGTTAGTAGAAGAACATCGTAGAAGACATGGTATTACATGGATTGTTAAACCTGCTAGTGGATCGCAGGTTCAGTTAATATAATTTTAGAATTCAATCAATTATCATGATGATTTAAAAATATTAGAAAAATTTGTTTCTTTATTCTTACGAACAAATGAAAAAAATTGAAATTTAAGCAAGATATATATATGTGTGTGTGTGTGTATAAAATTTTTGCTCTTATATGTAGGGTAGGGGTATATTTTTGTTTCAACGGTTAAAAGACCTCACTGAATGGAAGCCCAATCTATGCATAATGCCAAATTTGGATGATGTGGATTTAGATAAGCCGCTACAAAACTATTCACAAATTCACCTTGTTCAGAAATACATTGATGATCCTTATTTATTGGAAGGTTAATATTGAGACAGTGATTACAACTTTTAATTAAAATTTCAGTTAATAAATAATAATCAAATTTTAACTTGTAAACAATATAATTATAAATTTCATCTTTAAAAGGATGAAGAATTATATACAAAATAAATTAATTTTAAAATTAGAAATAGAAATTGATCTTGTGAAGAAAACAATTGTTCTGAGTTTGTATGAGAATCTTTAAAAAATGATCTTATACAAAATTATTTTATGCCTTTTCAAAATAATGATCGAACTTGATTAAAATATAAATAAACTAATATGTAATACTAAGACTCAGAGGCTGTGAATTCTCTTATACTTAACTCATTAGAAAATGAATTTTCTTGCAGAAACTCGTAACTACAGCCTAATATAGAAAGCTATACCTTGATTATTAAAATTATATACAATATTTTTTCTGATATAGGAAAATCAATTTTATTGCTTTGTTTTCAATAAAAGTTTCAAAAATTTTCAACCCGTAATGGTCTCACGGAATCTAGATGACCCCAGAAAATTTTTACTTGATGTATTTTCCAAGAAAGATTTCGAAATAAAATCTACCAAGCATTGTTTCAAAATGAAATTTTTAACTTCATTCATGCACAAGATTTGAATTAAAACGGATGTAAAACAGATACTACGCCTGTACTCATGAATTTGGCCTATCTTTTGATTATACTGCAAAACTTGAGGAAAAGAAATACTTTAGCTTGTGGTATTTACCATGACGATTATTTAACTAAATTTTTAAATAAATTCATTTATTAGTTTTTCAGAATTTTAGGTTCCAATATTATATATTAAAATTTTTAGATTTTGTATAAGAAATCTAAAATTCTGAGAACTAATGAATGAATTAATTTCAAAATTTAACTGAATAATCTTCATGGTACATATTACAAGCTAAAGCAATTATGCTCTTAAAATTTTGCAAAAAAATAAAAAGATGGTAAATATTTATGAGCACAGTTTACATCTCTGTTTCTTTGCGGGGGTCCAACCGTATTTAAAAAAAACACGTGTTTTTTGCACGTGAAAAAAACACGTGTAAAATACACGTATTTTTTACACGTGTTTTTTACATGTAAAATTTGCGTGTTTTTTCACGCATATTTTTCACGTGTATTTTTCAGGTGTATTTTTCACATATCGTTTTATAGCTTTTCGAAGAGCTTCTACTGTCCGGCCTCTTATATCTGCGTCTCCCAAATTTGTGTAAGGGATGACAAAACTTAGAAAAACGCCACCTAGCGACTTAAAGTCAAGTTTGACTAAAGTCGCTAGGTGGCGTTTTTCTAAGTTTTGTCATCCCTTACACAAATTTGGGAGACGCAGATATAAGAGGCTGGACAGTAGAAGCTCTTCGAAAAGCTATAAAACGATATGTGAAAAATACACGTGAAAAATATGCGTGAAAAAACACGCAAATTTTACATGTAAAAAACACGTGTAAAAAATACGTGTATTTTGCACATGTTTTTTTCACGTGCAACAAACACGTGTTTTTTTTTAATAGGGAATTGACCTCGTGTGACCAATACATAATTTTTAGTTGTGACCACGAGTTAAATCGTAGCATCCGTTTGAACTTCTTATTATTTTTAGTTTTTTAAACTTTCCTTACAAATAAATTAAAAATTTTGACTCTTGTTATATCCTCTAAATATATTCTAGCGAAGAATTACTGATTCTTTAATGTACTGTAAAAAGGGTTAAGGCAGGCAATGTGGGAAAAAAGTAAGAATTTTTCATTTTTTTATAATTTTCTATTTACACTTGACGGAAACATATTTGCTTGCGTTCTTTTTCTTTGATTTTAAAATCACATTACCTTATTGGATAATTCCGTTAGTTTTTTCATTTTCATTGGAGAATTTTTTAAATCAAAGAAAAAGAACGCAAGCGAATATGTTTCCGTCGAGTCTATTTCTATTTATGTATAATAATAATTTTTTGTGAATTATTGATAAAAGTTGAAAAAACTATTATTATACATACATAAACACTGAAACGATAATGGTAGGTTTATTGTATTTTTTAAAATATGGTGGTTCTCTTTTTTTCCGGCACAACTATTTTTCCGATTTATAAGTTTATATTTTTATTATCCACGCATTTGAATTGAAGTAATACCTACATTTAAATAAAGATTTCAAATATTCATACTCGAACTTCTTCAGGAAATTCTCTATTGTTGCACATCTATAAAAGCAAATTTAAAAAAAAATCTGAAATATTCCATAACCAAACTAGATATGTCAGCGTGATGTTTATTCTTTTGTTGTGAAGAAGCCTCGATTTCATTGAAATAGTCGGATTTTTCGACCGTCTCAAACGCGAAAATATTTACCAATGTGATGTAGAATAAATGTAAGATCGGGAATATAACCTTTGCGTTTTTTAGTCTAATCGTTGCACCACTACCGTTTCAGTGAAGGTATATATAGCTTTACCCCGCAGATTGGACCCTATGTTAAGTCCTGGCTTTCACCAGGAGTAAATAAAATAAATGATTTAGTAAATGTATATATTGAGTTGATTGATAATTTATAGATATATTGAATAATTTAGATTTGTATATATTAAATTGAATATTAAACTTAATATGTTTGATTGAGTTAATTCGATTTATTTCAAAATGTTTAAGTTAAAAATAACATAAGTATAATAAGGAGATCTATGTAATCTAGTGGTAGAGAAAGCTCCACCAATATATGACTGAGAGGGATCGCTCTCACTATTGGACAATTATCAAAGATAATTTAATGATTTGAATAAATATATATTATAATTTATTCTTACCTTCTAGTGCTCCTTTAAGTATATTGATGCTGGGTACGGGCAGATAAATGAAATAGGCACTATATGTAAATATATATATATATATGTATCCTCGAGGTTCATTGATAATTTTTTTTAACACTTTTAATACAATAGATTTTTTTATACGCGTATATATTTTAATAATGGATATACGTATAGTATTAGCAATTTCTTTTAAAATGTAAGAACTTACGGGCAGTGTAAACTTGTTACCAATAAGAAACCTGTCATTTGTTTCATTCGGCTTTTATACTTATATTTGTTTATAAGATTTATTATCTTTTACATCAATTTTTATTTATAAATTTTCTTAAATTTTGATAATACATGGTAAGACAGATAACAGCTAGGCTATATTTGTCACATTAGTGATCAATGTGTGTCGAAAATTTTGAGTTTCCACATAGATGGGCGATGTGTGCACACCGAATTTCTATGTTTGCGCATCGTCTAACTACACTCAACTCATAGGAGATTGTCACACTGATCATCTTTTATTTTCGCACTGCTTGTCAATGTGTAAACATAGAAATTTTAAATCTGACATGTATGGAAAAAAACTAAATTAAAATAAAACTAAGGTTATGATCCTTGGTATCAATGAATATCTGAATTGGAAGATAATTCTGACTTTAATATATTAATTAGTGCTATTTTAATGATAAAATTTTTAATTTAATCAAAAACATTATTATTAATAATTTTAACATAAGAGATTATTACTGTTAGCAATACAATCATTGAAAATTATGTACAGTCGACGGTAACATATTCTATGATAATTCTTTTTTCAAAATTTGAAAAATTAACCTATAAAAATGAGCGAACTAACGGAATCATCCAGTAAGATTACGTTATTTTGAAATTGCAGAAAAAGAATTATCATAGAATATGTTACCGTCGACTGTACGTAGGGTTCAATGTTTCGAAAGTCCATTATCTTTTTTTAGAATTTTGAAATTTCAAATGGCTTTTTCATAATATTTATTTAAATTGTACAAAAAGTCAATTTTTATTTCATGTTTGTTATCGACATGCATTTATTCGGATAAATTATAATCGCTTTAGGATTGTAACAAGTATACAAAATACCGTAAAATGGTGAAATACTTTTCGGGTTTTTTAATGAAATTTTCAACAAGTATTAAAAAAAAATGCATTGAAATACTATATTAGAAATTTCAAAGTACCTCATCATTATATTATTGTCTGAATACTTATTACAGTCCTAAATATAAATTATAATTTATTTGAATGAATACATTTCGATTACAAACATAAATTAAAAACGAAATTTCTATTCAATTTATATAAATATTAAGAATGTGCTATTGGAAATTTTTAAGCTCGAAAAAATAACAGATTTTCGAAATCTCGAACTCTACCCACATTATTTTTAATGATTTCAACATTGAATTGCTAACAACAATAATTTCTCATGTTAAAATTATTAATAATAATGTTTTTGATTAAATTAAATTTTATAATTAGAATAGCACTCATTAATATATTAAAGTCAGAATTATCTTCCAATTCAGATATTCATTGATACCGAGGATCATAACCTTAGTTTTATTTTAATTTATTTTTTTTCCATACATGTCAGATTTAAAATTTCTATGTTTACACATTGACAAGCAGTGCGAAAATAAAAGATGATCAGTGTGACAACCTCCTATGAGTTGAGTGTAGTTAGACAATGCGCAAACATAGAAATTCGGCGTGCACACATCGCCTGTCTATGTGGGAACTCAAAATTTTCGACACACATTGATTTCTAATGTGACAAATATAGCCTAGCTGTTATCTGTCATTTCCGTGTATGTTTCGTTATGGTTTTTTAGGATTCATTTAGTAATTTCGAAATATACGTTTTGATTCTTTTCTTATGATCTACTTAATTTCGCTTAATAATAAAATGCGACTGTTCAATAACTGAGGATTTTCGATTTACCAATGTTAATAAAAAAGATACGTTTATGACGTAACACCCAACTTAGTTCCTGGCAACCGAAACACAAACTGTAGAGTTTTAGAGACTGACGGTGCCTTATTGTTATAATATTCAATTTTTTTAATTTCTAACATTAGTTAATCGATTGAATTAGACTTTTTAAAACAAAAAATTATGATGATAAGGTCATGTAAAAGCGCGTTTAAAATGCCCATGTTATTGTCAGAGTTATTTATTGATAACGAATCTCAAATATTACGTGTTAGAGTAAATTGTTTGCGAATATCATCAGAGAACAGCTTTTAAATTTTATAAACAATGATTCATCAAATTTGCTAGTAAATTTATTTATAATTCCCTCATGGAAATTGATTTCAAAAATTTTAATAACATTTTTTTTAACTCTCCGGATAATATGGGTTTTTTAGGACACAAGCCAAATTTTCAAATCAAATATCTTTAAAATTAAAAATTGTTATAAAAAGTTAATTATCATAATAAATATTTAAATAAATCGTTAAATCATAAAAAAAGATATAAAAGTATTCCAAAATTTTTTCAGATTTTTTTTTCGATTATTTCATAACTCAAATACAGAATTTTTAGGATCCATAATACCCACGGTGTATGAAATTTCATAATCGATTTGAAACTTTAACATTGGTATGAGATTACAAATATTTATATATTCTCTTATCTTTTAAGAGCAGGCCGGATTCGCTGTCCTTGTCTAATTGGCATTTTTGTTATTTACTCAAGTTTTAATCGGTGTATCTTCAAATTAAAGGTCGAGCGCAATAGATATTATTATTATGAACATCTATGCACAAGAAAAAAAATATCTACTGGTTTGTTTTTAAGAAAAGTAAGTAATGCCAAAGTAATAGTTCATGTTTATAATATTTTCGCGTTACTTACTTTTCTCAAAAACAAACCGGTAGATATTTTTTTTCTTGTGCATAGATGTTCATAATAATAATATCTATTGCGCTCGACCTTTAATTTGAAGATACACCTATTAAAACTTGAGTAAATAACAAACAAATCAATTGTTACTCGGTCGGTATCAGGTTCTACTCCGGCCTACCGTTAGTAGAAAAAAATAGTTTTTCATGATACTGACATTAAAAACCTTTACATTATAATGTCATGTCATCATCGTCATAACGTATAACATAAGTTATGATGTACAGATTTTTAATGTCAGTATTATAAGAACTATTTTTTTTTTGCCATGCTCCTTATGAGAGGTTGGGCCGCCACGACAAACTAAATAAAAACAGACAACGCACCAAAAGTTAGACGATCGTATTTGGTTTATAATATTGGTCTCTATTACTGCTACTAATACACACATATTCTTTTCTCTTTTTCTCTTAAACCTTATTCCGCTTCGAGATATGCGTGTATTCACGCGTTAGCTAAAGTAGATGTAAGCGTTGAATATACTTTAAGAGCATAAAGAAGCTGCCCCCGTTGAAAAAATTCATTAAGATCACAATGAATTTCATTTAGATTTCCACCATAGGATTCTAATTGAAATTCATTGGAATTCCAACATGGATTTCCAACAAAATCCAATTGGATTTTCTCAACGGGGCATCCTTCTAATAATATTTCCATTCCTATTTTATGGGTAAACGGCGCGTTTAATCGAGGTTTTTCATTATAATGAAAAAGTTTGTAAGATTAAACTCGAGTGCGAGCAACTCAAAAAATCTACCGAAATACTATACACAAAAATTTATATACAATCTTTCAGTGTATTGTATTTTAAAATTAGATTTGTCGAGCTTGATATCTAAATTCAAATTCAAGTTTATGAAAAAATTATAAGTCTAAATGATTTTTTATTTTAACAAAAATTATTGTTTTAGCATAGTTGTAGTGCAGATCTCACACAGCATATACGCTTCCTGGAAGCTTCCCGGAAGATGTGGAAGAAAGGTTAGAAGCTTTCAGGAAGTTTCCAATTGAAACTTCCCGGAAGATGGATATGTTCTCAATCAGGAGTCTTTCGCAAGTCTTTCATGGAATATTTCAGTGGAAGCTCACTGGAAGCCTCCGTAAGTCCTTCATGAAATATTTCAGCGGAAGTTTACCGGAAGCCTCCGTAAATTATTAATGAAATATTTCAGTGGAAGCTTACTGGAAGCCTCCGTAAGTTTTTCATAAAATACTTCATTGTAAGGTTACCGGAAGCTTCCGCAAATTTTTTATGAAATATTCCAGTGGAAACGTACTGGAAGCTTCCGTAAATTATTCATGAAATATTTCAGTGAAAGCTTACTGGAAGCTTCTGTAAATTTTTCATAAAATACTTCATTGGAAGCTTACTGAAAGCTTCCTTAAATTATTCTTGAAATATTTCAGTGAAATATTAAATAAGTGATGAACTAATATTTCTTTGAAATATTTCAGTTTATGAATATTAAATAATTCATTGAAATATTTTTGTAATATTGCTGGAACATTTCATGTTTTATTTCAAAAAATTTTTGCATCCGACACTGAAATATTCAAGTAAGTTGTAACATTATTTCTTCAAATGTTTTAAATTAATATTTCTCAAATCTTTCAAGAAACATGTCATGAAATATTCCTGTTATATTTGAAAAATATTTCATGAAGTATTTGAAAAAATGTTTGAACATAACACTGAAATATTGAAGAAATATTACTGCACCATTTCTTCAAATATTTTAAATCAATAATGCGCAAATGTAGTTAGCTTGCGTGCGTAGCAATTCTTCCATCTTGCCAGCAGGTGGCTACTTGATTATATTTTCATGTGATCGTAAATGCGGTTGACAAACTCTCGCAAGTGGTGGGACGTTCTCTCGTTTAGTATATAAGACCGAAAATTCTTGATACAAATAAACAAGCGCTAAAATTCTGAATAACAAATAAATGTATAGGTATCTAGTATGGTTTGAGATGCAACTCTTACAGAATCAAAAATAATATTTGATAGAACCTTTCACCAATATTACAAATCAATATTTCATGAAAGATTTTAGAAATATTTCAGAAACATTTCTTGAAAGATTCATAATCTTTTATGAATCCTTTAATAAAATATTTCTGCAATCTTTCAACAATATTACGAATCAATATTTCATGAAAGATTTTAGAAATATTTCAGAAACATTTATTGAAAGATTCATAATCTTCCATTAATCTTTCGATCAAATGTTGCTGCAATCTTTCAACAATATTACAAATTAATATTTCACAAAATCATGAAAGAATGTTACAGAAACATTACATGAAATATTTCAAATCAATCTTCTAGGACATATCAATATTTCAGAAACATTTCATATAAATATTTCTGTTTCATTCCGAATCTTTCAATGAAATATTTCAGAAATATTTCAGAAATATTTCATGCTATGTGGGAAGTTATATAAAAAAGTACGTCATTGTTATTAAAAAATGACTTCATTTTTTGTTAACATTCAACATACTAAACGACGTCATTTTTTGTCCTAATCCCTAACATACTAGATGACGTTATTTAAAACGCCTTTTGGTGTGTCAAGTAATGTATTGGAAAAATATCGTCATTAGGTATAATAAAAAATTTGAATGGAAAAGGACTTGCTTTTTGTTATTGCAATAAAGTCATTTTCGTTAAAAAATCACCTACTTTTTATAACAATTATCTCATTTTTATAAAAATGTCTTTTTGGTGTAGCTATAGCGTCATTAACATTGTTTTTTATTATCTTACAAACAAGGATAAGCCATATTTATGAGTGCTAGTGTAGTGTCCGTTTTACATCCATTCAAAATAATAATTCCTGATTCATTAGTCTACTGATGGAATCTTCCATGGAATGTTTACGAAAGCTTCCTAAAGCCCGAATGTTTCAGTAAAAAATTTCCAATATTTAGCTGCAAGGGAAATGCAGTCTTCCTTAGAGCTTCCTTGGCTCTTTCCCTGCAATAATTCATCAATCTTCCAAAAAAATCTTCCTTGCAAGGTTTACGGAAGCTTCCAGGATACTCGAACCGGAATATTTCAGTAAAAATGTTCAATATTTCGCTGAAAGGTAAACAGAGTCTTCCATTCAAGCTTCCATGAAATCTTACTACGGAATCTTCCAGGAGGCTTAAGTCGGAAAATTCCAGTGAAAATTCCCAACATTTCCCCGAAAGGAAAACGGAGTCTTCTATAAAGCTTCCATGAAATCTTTCGGTGCAATGATTTATCAATGTTCCAATGGATTCTTTCTTGGAAAGTTTACGGAAGCTTTCAGGAGCCCTCCGCTGGAATGTTTCAATGACAATTTTCAATATTTTGCTGAAAGGTAAACGGAGTCTTCCATTCAAGCTTCCATGAAATCTTTTGGTGCAATGATTTATCAATCTACCAACGGAATCTTCCTCGGAAGGTTTACGGGGGCTTCCAGAGGTTCTTCGTAGAAATTTTCCTTTGCAATATTCCAGGAATATTTCTGTTTTCTTCCTTAAAACTAGCATACATATTTCAATGAAATATTCCATTGGAGTATTTTGGAATATTAAAATGACATCTTTCATGCTGTGTGGGATAAGTCATCATATTTTTGTTTAAATTATGAATTTGAAAAGATATCAATAAAATAAAAAAGAGCGAAACACTATTCCAGCAGCTCCAACATCCCGTTGAAAGATAACGAGAAAAAAAGAGAGATTGATAGATAGATTGGAACAATTTATTCGAGGTTATAGAATTCAACCCCATAGAACCCTTAAGACATACAAAAGTATAACAGGATAACAGTATCATAATAATAATAATAATAATAATAATAATAATAATAATAATAATAATAACACAGCCACACAAAAAAAAAATGTCAAAACCCACGGACCAGACCATATATACCTTATGTTTTTGAGGTCGCTGATTCCGAATCCGTGGTCCATTTGACCCCATCACCTCAGGGTCAAGGTTAGGTCAAGGTCACATTTACAAAATTAATGGCAACCAAGGTTTAACAGTATACATATATGTTTTTGAGGTCGCTGATTCCGAATCCGTGGTCCATTTGACCCCATCACCTCAGGGTCAAGGTCAGGTGAAGGTCAAATTTACAAAATTAACGGCAACCAAGGTTTAACAGTATACATATATGTTTTTGAGGTCGCTGATTCCGAATCCGTGGTCCATTTGACCCCATCACCTCAGGGTCAAGGTCAGGTCAAGGTCAAATTTACAAAATTAACGGCAACCAAGGTTTAACAGTATACATATATGTTTTTGAAGTCGCTGATTCCGAACCCGTGGTCCATTTGACCCCATCACCTCAGGGTCAAGGTCAGGTCGAGGTCAAATTTACAAAATTAACGGCAACCAAGGTTTAACAGTATACATATATGTTTTTGAGGTCGCTGATTCCGAATCCGTGGTCCATTTGACCCCATCACCTCAGGGTCAAGGTCAGGTCAAGGTCAAATTTACAAAATTAACGGCATTCAAGGTTTAACAGTATACATATATGTTTTTGAGGTCGCTGATTCCGAATCCGTGGTCCATTTGACCCCATCACCTCAGGGTCAAGGTCAGGTCAAGGTCAAATTTACAAAATTAACGGCAACCAAGGTTTAACAGTATACATATATGTTTTTGAGGTTGCTGATTCCGAATCCGTGGTCCATTTGACCCCATCACCTTAGGGTCAAAGTCAGGTCAAGGTCAAATTTCCAAAATTAACGGCAACTAAGGTTTAACAGTATACATATATGTTTTTGGGGTCGCCGAATCCGATTCCGAGGTCCGTTTGAATCCATCACCTCATAGTGAAGGTTATTTGAAGGTAAAATCGACAAAATTCTTGTAAAACAAACCAAATTTCATGCCATTTATTTTTTTTTACTATACCTGACACGTTTCTCATCAAATGATCGGTGCAAAGGTTTCCTTTTACGTTTTTTCCCAGTAGTTTTGCAATCTCTTTCCAACATCCAGCAGTAGTCGGCCAGCATACTAGCATCCCATCTACCTTGATAACGCTTCTCCATTACTTTAATGTCTTGGTGAAAACGCTCTCCCTGTTCTTCGCTATAATCACCACAGTTTTCAGGAAAACTATCCAAGTGATTGTGCAGAAAATGTTGTTTGTAATTCACTAGGCAACCCATAGTTCTCAACCATTTTAGATACAATTACTTTGTAATTTGGGCTTCTGCGATTATCCAAAAAGTTTTCAGTAATTTCTTAAAGCTAAGCCATGCAGCTTTCTCAATGTTTGTCATGGAACTAATGAACTGGTCATAAGCCATCATTTTTCTAATTTCAGGACCGTCAAAAATACCTTCCTTCAATTTTGCATCTGATTTACTTGGAAATTTACTTTCCAAGTATTTGAAGCACTGGCTATCTTTATCTAAAGCTTTAACGAATTGTTTCATCACACCAAGTTTTATGTGTAATGGAGGAATGAGAACTCTTTCCGGATCAACCAATGGAGTAGCTATAACGTTACTCTTTCCGACTTCGAGAGATTTTCTTTCAGGCCATTTATGATTTGTATAGTGCTTTGCACGGTCTCTACTATTCCATAAGCACAAGAAACATGGCGTCTTTGTAAATCCAGACTGCTGTCCTAACAATTTTCCAGAAACTTTCAAATCACCACATATCCGCCATTTATGCTTATCATACTGAATATTTTGTATTATAATTTTGAGATTATCGTATGTTTCCTTCATTGTAGTGGAGTGCGCTATAGGAACTGAGGCATAGTGGTTGCTATTGTTTAGTAATACGGCTTTTAAACTTCTTTTTGATGAATCTATAAACAATCTCCATTCTTCGTCTTTATACACATTAGGTTTAATTTCATTCAGTAAACCTTTTACGTCTTTACAATATACTATTTTATCACCATTATGATTCATTTCTTCAAAGTATGGTTCGAGACTTTTGCTTCTTGTTCTGTAAAAAGATACTTTAGTAGATTTTGCCAACTGATTCATGCCTTTTAAAGCTGAAGCTAAATGTTCTGCTCCATCTTTAGGTAAGTTAAGCTCTCTAACTAGGTCGTTTAGTTTATCTTGAGTCCATAACTTTACGCTTTTGTCTTTTTGGCCCGCTGGAAGGAAAATATCGACATCGTCATCATCATCATCATCTGCAGTTTCTTCATTACTATCACTTTCATAGGACTCGCTACATTGAGTAAAGGTAATTTCAAGGTGAAATTTACTAGATTCATGCAAAACAAACCTAAACCACGGTATCTGCGAATTTTAGTACAATATTGATTAATTTCATTTTAATACAAGGCTACTTTGAAGAACAAAAGATCATATTTAATTTTCTCTTATTTGTGAGATCGTACATTATACAATTTCAAATTGCATGAGAGTGTTCTGTGATATACGTGAAGAATTGTGTAGAAAGTAAGCATGCATTTTCTAATTGTACAAATGTACGGTTAAATGAATAAGAAAAAATTAAACATGAATTTTTTTCGTCAACGTAGCCTTCACCTGCTTCCTCGACAAAAACTGTGACGGTGACACTGCCCCAAACGGGGATGTGTGGAATGATCCGCTCATAAGTTTGTCGGGGTAACGATGCCAGTGGAAGCGCACTGCCTTGCAGGGGGACGTTAGGGTGTGAGGATAAAGCTGTGTTGTGACCGACGACGAGTTGACACTGTCCTCGTCAAAGTCGGAAAGCTCTTATACTTAGCCCCGGAGAGGTATAAGAGTTATCACCTCCGGGACAGTGGACTCACCTGCGATCGGACCAGGATCCCTAACGTGCGGGGTTATACTGAAAATCCGGGAAAATTTACCTTCTACATCCCAAGGGCATATTTGCACAAAAAATTCTAATCTTTTTTGTTTTGTCTGCGGAGTATTCACTCCGCAAAAATCTCGAAGACATTTCAATGAGAATCTCATAAAAATTTACAAAACTTGCTTCAAATTAGAAACTGATGTAGTTATAGAAAAGTGGACTCCATGTAGTATCTGCGAACAATGTCGTCAAATGCTTTGTAAGTGGAATAAAACAAAAGAAGATGACAAAGTTAAATTTATTAGCCCAATGGAATGGTATCAACCAGATAGAAGAGAGGATTGTTCTGAAATTAGACGGTCCTGAAATTATAAAAATGATGGCTTATGACCAGTTCATTAGTTCCATGACAAACATTGAGAAAGCTGCATGGCTTAGCTTTAAGGAAGTTACTGAAAACTTTTTG
This sequence comes from Anastatus disparis, assembly GCA_017163975.1. Lineage (NCBI taxonomy): Eukaryota > Metazoa > Arthropoda > Insecta > Hymenoptera > Eupelmidae > Anastatus > Anastatus disparis. Next base: position 2,220,164 of record JAFFSR010000402.1, on the reverse strand, counting down.
GGTAATCGCAGAAGCCCAAATTACAAAGTAATTGTATCTAAAATGGTTGAGAACTATGGGAATATGGGTTGCCTAATGAATTACAAACAACATTTTCTGCACTATCACTTAGATAGTTTTCCTGAAAACTGTGGCGATTATAACGAAGAACAGGGAGAGCGTTTTCACCAAGACATTAAAGTAATGGAGAAGCGTTATCAAGGTAGATGGGATGCTAGTATGCTGGCCGACTACTGCTGGATGTTGGAAAGAGATTGCAAAACTACTGGGAAAAAACGTAAAAGGAAACCTTTGCACCGATCATTTGATGAGAAACGTCTCAGGTATAGTAAAAAAAAATAAATGGCATGAAATTTGGTTTGTTTTACAAGAATTTTGTCGATTTTACCTTCAAATAACCTTCACTATGAGGTGATGGATTCAAACGGACATCGGAATCGGATTCGGCGACCCCAAAAACATATATGTATACTGTTAAACCTTAGTTGCCGTTAATTTTGGAAATTTGACCTTGACCTGACTTTGACCCTAAGGTGATGGGGTCAAATGGACCACGGATTCGGAATCAGCGACCTCAAAAACATATATGTATACTGTTAAACCTTGGTTGCCGTTAATTTTGTAAATTTGACCTTGACCTGACCTTGACCCTGAGGTGATGGGGTCAAATGGACCACGGGTTCGGAATCAGCGACTTCAAAAACATATACGTATACTGTTAAACCTTGGATGCCGTTAATTTTGTAAATTTGACCTTGACCTGACCTTGACCCTGAGGTGATGAGGTCAAATGGACCACGGGTTCGGAATCAGCGACTTCAAAAACATATATGTATACTGTTAAACCTTGGATGCCGTTATTTTGTAAATTTGACCTTGACCTGACCTTGACCCTGAGGCGATGGGGTCAAATGGACCACGGATTCGGAATCAGCGACCTCAAAAACATAAGGTATATATGGTCTGGTCCGTGGGTTTTGACATTTTTTTTTGTGTGGCTGAGTAATAATAATAATGATGATGATGATGATGATGATGATGATGATGATGATGATGATGATGATGATGATGATGATGATGATGATGATGATGATGATGATGATGATGATGATGATGATGATGATGATGATGATGATGATGATGATGATGATGATGATGATGATGATGATGATGATGATGATGATGATGATGATGATGATGATGATGATGATGATGATGATGATGATGATGATGATGATGATGATGATGATGATGATGATGATGATGATGATGATGATGATGATGATGATGATGATGATGATGATGATGATGATGATGATGATGATGATGATGATGATGATGATGATGATGATGATGATGATGATGATGATGATGATGATGATGATGATGATGATGATGATGATGATGATGATGATGATGATGATGATGATGATGATGATGATGATGATGATGATGATGATGATGATGATGATGATGATGATGATGATGATGATGATGATGATGATGATGATGATGATGATGATGATGATGATGATGATGATGATGATGATGATGATGATGATGATGATGATGATGATGATGATGATGATGATGATGATGATGATGATGATGATGATGATGATGATGATGATGATGATGATGATGATGATGATGATGATGATGATGATGATGATGATGATGGATGATGATGATGATGATGATGATGATGATGATGATGATGATGATGATGATGATGATGATGATGATGATGATGATGATGATGATGATGATGATGATGATGATGATGATGATGATGATGATGATGATGATGATGATGATGATGATGATGATGATGATGATGATGATGATGATGATGATGATGATGATGATGATGATGATGATGATGATGATGATGATGATGATGATGATGATGATGATGATGATGATGATGATGATGATGATGATGATGATGATGATGATGATGATGATGATGATGATGATGATGATGATGATGATGATGATGATGATGATGATGATGATGATGATGATGATGATGATGATGATGATGATGATGATGATGATGATGATGATGATGATGATGATGATGATGATGATGATGATGATGATGATGATGATGATGATGATGATGATGATGATGATGATGATGATGATGATGATGATGATGATGATGATGATGATGATGATGATGATGATGATGATGATGATGATGATGATGATGATGATGATGATGATGATGATGATGATGATGATGATGATGATGATGATGATGATGATGATGATGATGATGATGATGATGATGATGATGATGATGATGATGATGATGATGATGATGATGATGATGGATGATGATGATGATGATGATGATGATGATGATGATGATGATGATGATGATGATGATGATGATGATGATGATGATGATGATGATGATGATGATGATGATGATGATGATGATGATGATGATGATGATGATGATGATGATGATGATGATGATGATGATGATGATGATGATGATGATGATGATGATGATGATGATGATGATGATGATGATGATGATGATGATGATGATGATGATGATGATGATGATGATGATGATGATGATGATGATGATGATGATGATGATGATGATGATGATGATGATGATGATGATGATGATGATGATGATGA
>JAFFSR010000402.1:2207500-2212500 GCA_017163975.1 Anastatus disparis | reverse complement strand
TTTGATGATGTGATTTTGTTTGTTTTTTGTTTGTTGATGATGTGATGTTGATGATATGTGTGTGTGGTGGTGGTGTGTTGTTTTGTTTTTTTGATTTTTTGATGTTGTTGTTTGTGTGTTTTTTGTTTTTTGTGTTGTGTGTTTGTGGTGTTGTGTTTGTGTTTTTTATTGTTTTTTATTGTTGTTTTTTGGATGTGTTTTGTTTTTTTTTGTGATTTTTGTGTTGTATGTTGTTATGTTGTGTTGATTTTGTTGATTGATTGTTTTATTGTTTTTTTGATTTTTGTTGTGATATTGTGTGATTATGATGATGATGATGACGATGACGATGACGATGACGATGACGATGACGATGACGATGACGATGACGATGACGATGACGATGACGATGACGATGACGATGACGATGACGATGACGATGACGATGACGATGACGATGACGATGACGATGACGATGACGATGACGATGACGATGATGATGATGATGATGATGATGATGATGATGATGATGATGATGATGATGATGATGATGATGAGTACAGACGGTTGAGAGGGGTTCTAGATGCACTAGCAATCCTCTGAAATTACGCTATTTTCTTGCCAGCTCAATGATAGCAAACAAATGCAGTCATTGGACGTGCAGGGGATTCTCCAATCTCCACTTACGGCGTTGTTCTACCTTGGGACTGTTTATCACATTACTACAGGGTGGCACCGCGTTCTAAATCTTTTGGACCTTTTCTTTCTGACTTTATCTGTAAATATACAGATTTGCAGTAATATAGATTTATGCCTCATAAGCAATATGATTTAAAAGACTATCTTCTGCCTGGCGATTGGCTCTGTAAAGGGGAGCCTAAAGCATTTATATAGTACAGTATGGACTGGCTCTGTAAAGGAGCAAAACCAGTCCATAATTTTCTCTTCAGTCTTGATTCTCTTGTTCTGAGATCGATCTTATGCCTCTTGTGGGGCTATCCTCTCTACCGCGTCTGACTCATACTCACACTCATTCTTGCGCTTATTTACAACGACCCTTATTCATACCACAGCTAAAACTGGAGCTTTTGCTGCTATCTCAAACATTTCCTGGGTGCATGATTTGTTTTCGCCATTAAGACGAATCCTCGTCGTTATCCTTCGCACCTGAATCTATGGGACCGGCTACTGCCTCTAGGTTATGGTAAGGTATAAGCCTGACTCCCCGCGCCTTATTCGTACTTAGTTCGATCCGCGAAACAAAGATGCAGCCCGGGTTCTGGGTCTTTCCCATTTCACTGAGATAAGTGCAGAAATACCCGTGGTTACTAAGGAACTGGGTGAGGTAATAGTTGACCTCCCCGTATCGTCTCTCGATCCATGGAGCCAGCTCCCTAATGAGCACGTGGGTCCATCGGCCTTTTACCATCTGATTCCATGTTTTTTGCCAGGTTTCCATGGTAATTTGTCTTTCTTCTTTCTGAACGATTGCAGTTTCATCTTCTATTTTCTTTCGTTCGTAGGTTCGCTTGCGTTCCATCACCTGTAATTCGATCGGGATGATTCCCGCGATGACTAGCACCGCAGGTCCCGAGACAGTGCGATAGGCGCTCGTGACTTTTAGAGCCCCTCTCCTTTGAACAGAAAATAGTACGTTCCTGTGCGTCTCTTTACTTATTGGGTCAGCCCATATTTCACAGCCGTACAATAAGATGGACGTCGTGACTGTCATTAAAAGTCGTCGTTCGCTTGATTTTGGGCCGCTGGTATTGGCCATAAGACGACTCAACTGCAACGTTTTCTCCATCGCTTTATTGGCGACGTGTTTTAGGTGCGACAGAAAAGTTAGTTTTGCATCTAGCTTTATGCCAAGATACGTCACCTCCTTCCTTGTCTGCACCACGTTTGTGCCTACTGTCATGAGGAACTCAATGTCGATGTTTTCCAGGTTAAGGGCACTATTTCTGTTTTGGCCATCGCTATTTCGAGACCATGTTTCACCATCCACTTGGAGATTCTTCTCATCGCCGTATTCAGTATGTGCTGCGCAATTTTCGCGTTTTTTGCGGTGATGACTAAAGCGACATCATCGGCGTACGCAAAGATTTTCACCCCATCCGGCATTGCAAGTCTGAGTAATGCATCGAACAGGATGTTCCAGAAGTCTGGGCTGAAGATCGAGTCCTGTGCCACGCCTGCGCTAAGGTCTTTTTCACGCCAGCCTTCTTCTGTCTCATAGCGGAGGATACGGTTTCTCAGATAGTCTCGTATCACTCGCATAAGGTATTGTGGTACGTTAACCTCTTTCAACGCAGCAAGAAGATCAGGCCATTTTGCTGAGTTAAAAGCGTTTTTCGTATCCAGCATGACTAGAAACGCAATAAGACGGGAATGATGGTTCCCAGTCCATCCTTCTTTTGCTACCTTTACTACTTCTTCTACTGCATTTACGGTAGACCGCTTTTTCCTGAAGCCATACTCGTTGTCAGCGAGATCGCCAGCCGCCTGTACAGCTCCTTGTAATCGCGGTTTAAGCAGCCTCTCGTATAGCTTCCCTGCCTCGTCCAACATGCACAGTGGCCTGTGGGACGATGGATGCCGGGGATCACCTCCCTTTCCTTTGTTGATCAGCACAAGACGTGCAATCTTCCAGGGAGTGCTAAACACACCCGTCTGGAGGCACGCGTTGTACATGTTCAACAAGAGAGATGGCGCTTTTACCGCTATGCATTTAAGGACCTCGGATGGTATTCCGTCAGGGCCAGGTGCCTTATTGTTTTTCATCATTCTTGCAGCTATCTGTAGCTCTCCGCTTGTAAAGAGCGGGATCTCTTCAGGTTCTTCTGCATTCTCCTGTTCTTCAAGCGGTGGATGTGTAGGAAACAAGTGGTTTACGATGTTCGTCATGGTCTCTTCTTCGAATGGCAACGTAGGGGAAGCGCAGAGCTTTTTCGTCACTATCTTATAAGCCATTCCCCATACCTCTTTGTTGACGTCTCCGCTCAGGTCCTTCCAGCATTGTGCTTTACTTCGATTGATCTTCTTACGAAGCTGTTTATGCACGTCTCTGTGTTGTGCAGACAAAAGATCTGCTTCTGGTGAGTTCTTCTTTCTTGCTCTCTGTGATGATCTTCTGAGGTTGAGAGCTTCTGACCTGGTTCTTGCGATTTCGTCGTTCCACCAATACGCTGGACGCTTATGATTTTGCTATCCCTTGCGCGGCATAGATGCATCACAGGCTCTGTCAATGAGACTCATCGTCTCTTTCACGATAACCTCTGCAGCGTCGGCGTTTTCAGTGGCAATTGTCGCATCCGGTAAATTGTCGAATCCTTGCTGCAGTACTTGGACAAGTTTCTCAGAGTCCAGCTTAGTAACGTTCCATCTGACTGGCCTAGCCACATTCCGCCTTGATGATTGGGATCTATCATGGATTTGAAATGTGATGTACTGGTGGTCACTTCCATTGTATGTCTCCAGTACTTTCCAATCTGACACCTTACGTGAAAGATTTACTGATGCGAAAGATACGTCAGGAATCGTACCGCTAGCCCCTCGTCTGAATGTTGTAGTGCTTCCGGTGTTTAGCACTGTTAGGCCGAGTCTGTCTGCCATCTCCATGATGTATTCTCCTCTGCTGTCCTTTAGTGGCATTCCGCACTCCAACGCTTTCGCGTTAATGTCTCCTGCGACGACGACGTCGCCTTCCATTCTAAGGACAGAGTCTTCTAGCAGATCCAGACGTCGCCTGAAGGTGTCTGCTGTTGTGTTTGGTGTAAAATAACAGCTCACAAATGTAACGTTTCTGCTTTTGACCCATACGAAGCCTTCTCCAGCTCCATCTGCGTCTACTCTGATGTTATCCGGGTCTACGTAGATCGCTGCAGTGCCAAGCTTGTCTTTAAACCAGGTCTTAACGGTCCAGTTTGTGTACTGCTTGCTTATCAGTAGCACATCGGCATTTGTCTCAAATTTGATTTGAATCAAAAGGCTGTTGGCTACGTCACTTCTGTGTAAGTTGGCTTGGAGGACCGTTATACGGTCCATTATCAGCGCTTTTTGATTCGGTTCAGAGTCTCGCGAAAGACTTTGCATTGACCTTACCCAGGGATGTGTTTTCGCTCTGCTGGGTCTACTTTCCGCTCAGTACATAATATGCACTGAGCATCAGTAGCCTTGCAGGCCGATCCCTTGTGGCCCTCTCTTCCACACTTGTAGCACATCTTGCTACGGTCAGGTCCTTGGCAGTCACGCGCCTGGTGACCGTAGTTCAAGCATCTAAAACAGCGCTGAACCCTTTGCCAACTTCTAATGCGGCAGCTGGTATAGCCGATCTTTACTCTGGTTTGGGATAGCAGGAACGATGCCTGGTCTTGTTCCATCTCTACAATGGCCAAGCGAAGCTCTCTGCTGTTGGGGTTTGTCAGCGAAACGCTGAACTCACCCAAGTCCTTATTAGCTTGTGTGAAGACAGCTTTTACTGCTGTCTTTACTTCATCCACCGTTGCGAGGCAGTCTATATCTCTGATTTCGACTATTTCTTTGGGGATGATCTTTTTGATTTTTCCTGTCTCACCGACCGTCCTTTTTAGGAAGTCATTGAAGGTCTCAAGTTCCTTGGTGCTACCCAACTCAATCAGGACATCTCCGGCCCTGGTCTTTCTGATTCCTTTGATGTTACTCGTCGGGCTGTTCTTGATGAGCTCCTGCCAGATGTTTTGCAGGACCTCACTGTAGGTCTTACCTTCTTCTGGTCTTATAAGAACGGCGGCAGACCGCTTCTTGGTCTTCCTCCTCCTTTTCTTCTTCTTTTTTGGCAGCTGCTCTGCTGGCTGCTCTGTCACTTTGGCCGATGTTCTGGCCGCTGGTGGTTTGATGTTGGGCTGCTGCGGTCGCTGCTGTTGTTGTTGCGCTCGTTGCTGCTGCTGTGTTTGTTGTTGTAGCTGCAGCTTATTTTGTTTCTTAGCAGCCTTAACATCTTTGCGACTCTGGACGATCTCAAAGTGCTCGTCCTCTTTTCC